>FXXK01000321.1:7598-81911 GCA_900184695.1 Betula pendula
AATCATATTCATATGATATAATGGTTATATGATCATATGACACAATGTTAGATTATTATACGATCATATGATTCCCCATTATATTATATGAATAATATTATTAATTATTTGAATTGTCATTAGATCATATGATTAAGTGTTGATATTATTCACTTTTATTATTTAATATACACATAACCAATTAATTATTGCTACTTAATACATATTGACTATTGTTATGTTACTTAATTTATGCTTTCGTATATATATAAAAGATAAATACTATTGTTAATTTAATAAATAATATACTATATAACTTTTTTTTTATTAACATATATACATATATTAATATATATATATGTATATATTAATAAATATATACGAGTCAAGCCCGAACAAATGAATCGAGCCTCATACGAGCTTGTTCACAAACATTAACCGAATCAAGCTGAGTTTATACGAGTTTGTATCGTTTAATAATCGAGCCTAGTTTTGTGTTTATGAATGGCTCATATAATAACCGATTCGAGTACGAGTAGAGCTTAGTTGAGCCAATCCCGAGTATGTTCATGAGTAGCTCTGTTCGTTTACACCCCTAATGAAAACAGAAAGGATCAGATCGAAGCCACTATACAAACCATGTCAAAGATATTGAACTCATCAAGAGCCCAGAAGCTTGACTTCTATCTCCAAATTCTAGGACCATTTTTCAGAATCACATCAAGGAGCTTGGAAACCCAGAAAAAGGTTGGGAAGGCTGAGGGACTAATAAGAGTGTGGGTAGTGTGGCGACCCAATTCAAAAATACATATATTTTTTTCTTAACCAAGCCGTCACAATAACATTCATGAACATACTTATCAACAACTCATAATATGAGTATATTATATCAAAGTTAATACAATGCAACCGAAACTAAACATAATCGACGGATAGGAAGTATCATATAACACATAGAGTTAACATACATCTATACTACAAAGCTTTAACATCATGTACTATACATCGAAAGAATGGCTATACAAAGTGTCACATATGATACAAGCCAAACACATCAACATAACAAAAAGATGCTATACAAAAAGGTTAGACTAAAACATAAGTCGAACACAAAAGACATCTAACATCCATAGCCTCAATCATAGTAGTCCAACTACGTGCTACCAGATTGTCGTCCAAACTCTCGGTACCTGCATCAAGAACATCATCTAAGCGATTGTGGGGTTGCCACGTTCGCCTAGGTGAAAATATGAGTCCACAAGCTCAGTAAGTATAAAATAGACTAAGTTTTCACATTAAGCCAACCTTTCACTTTCTACATGAGTTTGTAATAACAACTACCTTTAAGTTTTTTATTTTTTTCAAAGCCTCTTTTAGTAAAACTCATCGTAGCTTATGAAGTAAACACCGTAGTAATGAAAATACTTAGAAACATAGTATTTAGCTATAAATATATGTATATGCTCCAAATTTCAAGATAAAAAACATATACATATAAACTCATCTAATACATAAGCTTTTTATACATCATATGTCTCAGTTAGGGCTGTAAACGAGTTGAGCTCGGGCGAGTAGTACCCGTGTGAGCTCGACTTGTTTACAATTTTCATGAGCTCGAGCTCGTGACGAGCAGCAATAACTGAGCTCAGCTTGGCTCGGCAAGGAGAAATCCTCGTGCGAGATCAATGAGTACTCAATACTCGGCTCGCTCGGCTCGAATACCATCACGCAGTGGTGGAGCCACCTACCCAGCCCTAAAAAACCCACCAAAAAACTCCCTCTTCTCTCTTGATTTCGTTCTCAAATCAATGCTCTAACCAAGGTCGACAGTAGTCGCGTGAAGGAGAAGGGTTTTTGAAGGTGAGATATGTTTGAATTCAACCGTGCATGTGTAAGGTTTTCAAAAAGAAAAGAGAAATGGGTTAAAACCAAAAGAAGGTAGAAGAAGATGTTAGAAGCTTCAGGCGAGAAGAGGAAAAGGCAGAATATGAAAAGAGGAAACTGAATTTAGATTGAAGACAACAATAGTTTTCAATTCCAAGGAGGCGTGTCAAACAATAATAGGTGTAAGATTGAAATGGAAGGTAGCTAGAATCAACTTAATTTGGGCATGCGTTTTATGTGTTTAGTCTTGTGTTTTGGAGGCTTTGATGGGCTGTACGTTTTGGGGGTTAGAGGGTTAGAATTTGTTAAATGAATCAGTTTTTTGTACGTAAGCTTTTATGTTAGTGGGTTAGCTGAAAATGTATAAAGGGAAGCCCAATAATGTTTAGAAATGGCAAGAAAATAATATTGCTACGAATTAGTTTTATNNTGAATCTAGTTTTTTGTACGTTAAGCTTTTATGTTAGTGGGTTAGCTGAAAATGTATAAAGGGAAGCCCAATAATGTTTAGAAATGGCAAGAAAATAATATTGCTACGAATTAGTTTTATAAAATAGTTTTATAAATCAACAATTCATAGCCAAAATAACTAGATTATCTACTTAATCATAATATAAATATTTACATACTTAATCTAGATATTTAGTCAACAATTCATATTTAGATCTTTATCTTATAAATATATATATATATATATATATATACATTAGTCGAGCTAATAAGCAAGTCAAGCCTTATACGAGCTTGTTCACGAACATTAGTCGAGCCGAGTCGAGTCGAGTTTTATACGAGTATGTATTGTTTAATAATCGATCCTAATTTCGTGTTCACAAGTGGCCCATTTAATAATCAAGTTGAGCGCGAGTTGAGCTTTATCGAACCGAACTTGCGCAAGCTCACGAGTAGCTTTGTTCATTTACAGCCGTAGTCTCAGCTATATATATATATATATGCATTCCACCCTCTTGAGTAATGGACCACATACTGCTGGGGATTATGCCATAAATTTCAAGTTGTAACATGCTGACTTTGTGGTTTGTAATAAATAAATGATGATTATTATTTATTTAATATATATTTGAGCATATTGTATATAATATTTTGCATGATCTTTTATTATTGTCCCCATATGAAAGGTCCAGAGAATGTATTGAATATGGTCTTTGGGTCTGAGTAAGGTTTTTGTCATACAAGGTCTAAATCATAAGCCTTGTATTCTAAAAATCATTTATTCGCAATCATGATGGAATTGGACATTCCATTAGTAAGACTATTACGCATCAATTGTGTGATTTAAATTAATTAGGCGAAGAGGATACTTCGGATTGATGTGTAAGTGTATAGGGTGGTATACACTGAACGGGCTGAGAGTTGTCTTTCTATAAAAATACTGTCCCTAGAAAATGACAATAACTCTCAGACTATTTATACTCATAATTCTAAATCCTGAGAGAAAGTAAACTCAAATGTCTTTGATACATTGTAGATTGATGCCTTAAATGTGCTCAACATTATCTTTGTGATGAGTGATCACATGTAGCATCGTGAGAGGAGTTTTACTCAATAGGAAATCAAAATCCTTTTAGTAGAAAAAAGGACAAAAAGTCTCTCCTTGAATATGATTTTATTAAGTATTATTCTCAAGTCTTTGATCAAAGCATTTTGGTAAGGTTAATTCCAAAATATGTACCTAGTGAGTTGATGCTCACAGGAGAGAGGGCTAAAATGCACATATACCATTAAAGGTAGTTGCATATGATGATTTATAATGTTTATGCTTAGTTGCACGCATATGCCTGTGTTCTGTGTGAGTAGTGGAATGCTTGTATATGTGAGTAGCCAAGTTATATTATGTATTCATGGTATGTATTAGGTGAGTTTATATGTGCATGATCCACAAAAATGGTTGGACGCGCATATACGCTCCCAGTTAAGATAATATGTTTTAATAGTTTTCCTACTGCGGTATTTACCTCATCAGCTATAAAACATTTTCAAAAGGATTCATTCCACTTATTGTAGTTGTTGTTGTAAACTCTCATAGAAAACTAACTGAGGTCGTTCCTTACAAAAAGTTAATAATTTCTATTCTTATTGAGATCGTTGACTCATTAATTCGCCTATGCAACTATGGTTAACCCCATGATCACATAGATTGTGTTGATGTTGCAGGTGATGAGGGGTGTCAAGACAACTCGATACTTAGATACATGGGATTCTATAATTGAGGTCATGGGTCGCCTAGGCGTCTATTCTTTTTGGGGACTAACCTTGGTAGTCCTATATTTTTGTGTACATCATTTATATAGTTTTATATACGTTGATGATATATATGGATTGTGTCGCTTGTGGCACTTGCATAGTTGATGATTTGCTTATGTAGAAACAATTAAAAAGCTTTATAATCTAGAAGTTAAATGTTAGCTCTGTGTGTTAATATTTATTATGTATTTGTCATTTTTGCTGCTAGTGTATAAACTCTGATATGCAGGTATTATGAGTTGTTGTGCGCGAGAGTATGAGTCAGTGTAGCGCGCGCACCTTGGATAAAAAAATTTAAAAAAAAAAGGAAAAAAAAAAGAAGAAAGTTATAAGCTAGTGGGTTGCTACAATGGACTTACACCGAACTTATAGGTGGAAATGGAGCTCTAGCACCGAGGATCGCGTTTCTGGTGTTAGAATACACTTTTGGAGATTTCCACAAGATCAATCCCTAAGGTTTGAGTAAACCCTAGGAGAGTGAATGTATGGGTGTTTCGTGCAAGATGGGAGAAATGAGTGAAAATAAGCTGAAAATTCGAGTTTTACCTATTTATAGTGTTTTTTCAAATATGCATATATGCTTGTGTTTTACCAAATGTAGTGAAAGACATGTAAATGTGTATAACTAACTTATATGATGTACAAATATGTATGACTTAGATGGGTTTATATGTGTATGTTTCCAAGCAGAAAATTGGATTATGTATAAATAATTACAGGTATATAGTATGTTTTAAGGGTTTTCATACCTACAATGTTTACTTCATCATCTACGAAAATGCTTTTAAAAGTAATGTTAAACTAATGGTAGCTGATATTGAAAAATCATGTAGAAAATAAAAAGTCGGCTCATTGTGAAAAAAGTCTGTGATTATTATAGTTGCTAAAACCATTAACTCACATATCCGCCTATGTTATTATGGTGACTCCACAATCGTATAAATCTTGTGGTTGCAGGTTATGAGGGCATCAATGAGGATCCAGATGTTGATACTTAGGCTTCTATGACTGAGGTCGTGAGATGCCTCATACTTTTGTATTAAACTAGTATGTGTTAGTCTAACCTTTTGTATATCATTTTGTTATGTTTATAAACACTTATGTTGTATCTATGGCGTTGTGTCGAATGTGACACTTTGTATAGATATTCTTTTGTATGTAATTGATACAATGTAAAAGCTTTAAAAATATAAATGTTTATGTCAGTTCTGTGTGTTACATGTACTCTCTTGCAATGATAGTTCCACTGCGATGTTATGATCTTTAATGTGATATGCTCATGTTATGAGATACTAAATAGTTTGTACATGTTATTGTGATGATTGGGTTAAAAAAAATGTATTGAGCTGGGTTGTCACAATTGTTGTTCCTTCTCTTCTTGGTTTCTCATTTTGCTTTCCTCGTCCATGAGGTTTCGTCCTCCTTCATGACATGGATTTGGCTCTTGTTCATTGTGATGCGACGGTTCTTGGTTTCGTTGCTTGAGTTGTTGCATCATTGCATGTTCTGTTGCATGATCAGGTTCATGTTCTAGGCGAGTTGCTACAACTGAATCTCCATGGTGGAGATTTGTTAGTACTGGGAGTTCAACTTGGTCAACGTGCTAGCATCGTCCCCTCTGGCACTCATTGATCGGGTGTTAGGCATACAATCTTTTGTCTAAGGAATCGGTAAAATGTTCCCACAAATAGCACCAAATGATGATGCAATTTATTGCACATCCAACCTCAGACCACAAGAGCTTGCAAAAGAGATGGAGAGTAAACTTAGAGACTTGTTGAGGGTGCCAGTGGGGGATACCTCCAAAGACTAAGTCAGCAAAATTTTCATGAAGGGAATGATAGTTAGGAGAAAAGGAAAATGCACGAGTAATAGGGTATCAAATGTGTGTACCTGGAGTCACTATCCCCCTTCTTTATGCTGAGTGCTTTTCCCCTCAGACGACCTTAGCCAGGTGTCTTCCTTTGATAGGGCACGATCCTGGCCAGGCATGACGTCTTCCATGTTTTGATGTTAAGGAAATATATCCCTAACCCAGATTTAGTTATCGAGTACGAACCTTTGGAAATTCAGGAAGGATTAATGTACAAAGAGATGTTTGTACAAATCCTGGACTGTAAGGAGCAAGTGCTATGCACCAAGACAATTCTTATCGTCAAAGTGTTATGGCATAATCATGGGATCAAGGAAGCTTCTTAGGAAGCTGAGCAAGATATGAGGAAGCTGTTTGAGATTTCTTTACATTTTTTTGGTTTTTAGATGAAGCTAAGAGTTGGTTGTTTCTTGTTCATGAGGCATAAGGTCATGGCTGGAATACCCATAGATCCAGACTGTACATGGAATTATTCTTTTTGTGTGCTTATGGACTTGGGAGTGGAACTTGATGATGATTGGTATAGTGTTAGAAACATCGCGTATGACCTTCTTGAAGATCTTCTAGATGATGACTTTAAGTATGTATGGGATGAGTACGTCTGGGAACCACCCGTTCTTGTTAATGGATGGGAAGAAATCACTCAAGAAGTCGCCGAGCATGGATCCTATGATAGTGAAGGTAACATCCTTGTCTTCCCTGTTATTTCCTGAAATTTTGAGGACAAAATTTTTATAAAGAGGGACTAATGTAATACCCTAAGAAATTAAGCAAGGTTAGGACACACCTTGCTTAGAATTATAGGGGAGATAATAGTTAATTTTTGAAACTATGGGTTAAAAGAATGATTGTTTGTCCTAGACGATCGATCGTGTAGTACTCTTCGTTCCATGTTGTGTAGCACTATTCACCACAGGTCATGCATGCTTTGTGTGTGTCAAGGTTGTACATGAACAATCATTCATGTACAACAGAACGATCATTTAACGCTAGATAACAAAAATGACTAGCAGTCTTCGCCCAATCGAGAACCCCTTATAAATACCCGCACCCCTTCACCTTCAGACTCTACATTTTCGAGTTATTCATTCTCATACCAGTGTGTGTGAGTGTTTGAGAGTTATTGGAAGAAAGTGATGAGTTCTTGAAGTTTTGGTTCTCTTGGGAGGTATTTTCCTTAAACTTCCTTGTTATTTTGCTAGCATGTTGCTGTTAGTGTTCTTATTTTCATAGCTTTGTGATAAGTGCTGAATGTTACACATTTAAGCCCCTTAATTCACATATGTTAATCTCTTAGTTTCATATAATATGATATTTTGTGTTTTTTCCATATTTTGTAAGTTTTGGAAGAAAAAGAAATCAATTTCATCAAGTTCCGAGCTTAAAAGACATTTTGCTGAAAAGCTGAAGAAAAGAGCTTGAGCACAATTCAGAAAATGCTCGAGTTCAATTCAAAAAATGCTGAAGCACAAAAAGAGCTCGACCACAATTCAGAAATGGCTCAAGCACAATCGCGCGCTGGAGCATAGTGAAGTCGGCAGACTCAATTTGAAAAGATTTTAATCCAACTCCAACTCGATTTTGAATTTCCTAGGGTGTACGAAATTGACTAGGGTTGTTCCTAAACTCTATAAATACTCTACTAAATCATCCAAAACAAAGACACAAGCTTTGAGAGAGGAATCAGAGGCTAGATCAAGAAGGGTTTTGGTTTTTTCTTTCTTCCTTTTTTTATTTTTTGTATCTATATAGTTTAGTCTGAATTTAGTTGTTTTTAATACTTTTGTTGGAGCTCGATTGAAGCCCTAATCATGTTTCTTTAAGGTTGAATTTGCCTTGCTACAACTATTTGTGATTCTTAATTGATTATTTCAGTTTATATTCATTCCTCACATGTTTGTGCTTGATCATCATATGGATTTGTTATTTATGTCAATTTAGATGATTGAGTCCTGGGCATAATAGAGTGACGAAAGAACCCCATCACAGGTTCTTGGAATAATCAACATAAAGACAACTGAAATATATATCATATTCCAGCCTGAGTGTGTTTGTTTATTTTTATAGATTTATGCTTTCTTGAAGAACAACTTAGTATACACCTCTGCTAAATCCTTTGAGAAAGAAAAAAGTTAGAGTATACACCTATGCGTAACTCGTTGTTTAGGAAAATCAATAGCTTTAGGAGTATACACCCATGCCCTTGTAGCTGGCAAACATTGAGCATCGCAATATAGGTTGTAGCATTGTGTATGTCGTTTTCTCAAAAGAGTATGATTAGTAGTAGATATTGCAGCCCTACCTTATTTACTTATTGCTTTCAATTCTATTATTTATTTCGTTCCATTGCAATCATTTCTTATTTTATTCAAAATATCTATCTTAGGAAATTCTCTTTAAATACAATTTACCAATTCTTGTGGGAATGATCTCATACTTGCTCTCTATACTATCGCTTTAATCTTGTGCACTTGCGAGTAAAACATGTATTTATTCGCTTATTTATTTAGGTGAATATTTGTACAAGTTTTTGGTGCCATTATCGGGAATTGCGTTAAATTATGTTTAAAAGTTTTTTCTTTAATTTAATTATTTTTCTTTAAATTTAATTTCATTAACTAATATGTTCTATGTTTTTCTGCAGGATTCTGTTTCTACAAAAGTCGCTCGAGCACTAAATTCATTGGGCGCGAGGGCACAAGGGGGATCGAGCACACCATTCAGAGAGCTCGAGCACTTTTTATAGAGAGCTCGAGCGCTTCCCTGACAGCAGCACTGAAGCTGCTATCCACTGCAGAATAGTTCCTCGCCTGTGCAAGGTCGTCGATCTCAAAATTTAGACATCATTCCATACGATCCAGAGATCGAACGCACTATTCGGCAACCTCAAAGACAAAGAGAAGAGTCCGAAATAGAAGAAGAATTCAAAGTTGAGGAAGAGATGGCAGAAGCTAACGAAGAGAATTAGCCCGAACGAAAGCCAATGAAGAGTTCTTTCATCCCATGGAATCTAAACCAGCCATCATGCATTGCCTTCCAACTGAATGTGCAGAGCAATTTTAATTTGTCTCCTCACTTGCTCAATATGGTTCCACACTATAAGCCACACCCACGAAGGATCCATATTTGCACATTCGGAATTTCTTTGATCTCTGCAAAACTCAGAATATCCATGGCCTAGCTGCAAAAGGAATCAGGTTAATTCTTTTCCATTTTTCCTTGAAAGGTAATACTAAGTTATGGTTAAATTCATTGGCTGTAGGATCAATTCACAACTAGGAAGAGTTAGCCACAAAATTTCTCAATAAGTTCTTCCCAGCCCAAAGAACTAGGCAACTGAGGAAGGAGATCCAAACCTTCCAACAAAAAGATGGAGACCTATTCTTTGAGGCTTGGGAGCACTTCAACGAGCTACTTCTAAAGTGCCCACACCACAACTTATCTCAAGAGGATCAAGTACAGGCATTCTATGAAGGATTAAATGAGCCTAACAAAAGTCTTGTAGATTCAGCTTGTGGCGGCGTGCTGATGAAGAAGAATAGTAAGGAGACAATTGAGCTTTTCGAGACCCTAAGTGAGAATTCTCAGTAATTCTCATCAAGAGGGAAGCAAGAAGGCAAAAACAAAGGCGTGTATAAGGTGAACATCCATGATGAAGTCCAAACTCAAATAGCTACAATGGAGAAAAAGATAGATATGCTCATGCAAGTCATGACAAAAATCTCTCCAGTTCATCAAGTTCAACAAGTCAATGTATGTGTTATTTGTTCACATTCTAATCATACTACTGAGACTTGCCCTATGCCTTTTTCTTCACAGTCAAAACAGGTGAACTATGTGGGCCAGAACAATTATCTTCCAAAGAACAACCCCTACTCCAACACATACAATGCAGGGTAGAGGAATCACCCCAACCTTTCATGAAGTAGCAATCAAAATGTTCTAAATCCACAAGTAGGGCAGCCAAACCTTGAGCCAAAGAAGAATGATGTTGAAGGTGTCATGCTCCAGTTTTCGACCGCTCAGCAATAGATCAATACTCAGACAAACAATTTAGAAACTGGAGGCCACAACCAGTCAATCCATCCAAAGATTGGAGGCTTAAGTAGGGCAATTGGCCAAGGATTTAAGTGAAAGGAAGAGCGGAGAATTTCTATCACAGACCATACCTAATCCAAGAGGGCATGAACAGCTCAAGGTTGTGACAGTCCTTAGGAGTGATGGAGCCCAGCACATGGGATGAGTGTCCCACAAGTCTGGCTGAAAACTATAAATTAGCACTACTTGAGAGGTAACCCAAAAGGAGAATAGAGCATGAGCACAAATTCCAAAACAGCAGTACTGATGCTGCTGAATGCACTATCCTCTATTTTTCTTTCATTTTGGTTTGCTCTTTACTTTATTTTGCTGTGTTTTTCTTTTTGTGCATAAAGTAGCACTAATGCTATTGTATGCATATTTCAATTTTATTTTTGTGAGTTTTCTTCTTTGTTTTCATTTCAGGTTCAGCTATTGCCCAACAAATGCTGCTTAAGCCATGTCGATTATACTTGAGAGTGCACTAATTCAAAACAGTGGTACTGAGGCCACTTAAGACACTGCATGTCTGTAACTATGGGTCAAGTGTGCTTCCATTCAAGTTTGGGAGTATGTTATGAGCCATGCCTCCCCATTCAAGTTTCCTATCTCCCTAGTATGATCTTTCGATTTTAGCTACACATTGAGGACAATGTGTAATTTAAGTTTGGGGGTATGGAAAAGAGACACATATTTTGTCCAAAAATTTTGAAACTGCATATTCATGTTATTCTTAAGATTTGGTTGATCTAAAATTGTGATTTGAATTTCATTGATGAGCTTAGAATGTTGAACACATGATCATTTGAAAAAGATTCTAAAGTCCCGCTACTTACTTTTGGCATCAAGGGATTCACTTATTTCAATTTAAACTATCACGAGCACATTAGCACATAGTTTGTGAGATATGACATGTGAACCTGATTGTGTATGTTTTCAATGTCTTAGATGAAGTTAGGTGACTTGTTGGATGGATACCTTGGCATAATAATAATAATAATAATAATAATAATAATAATAAAAGACCATTTTCGAAGCTTTCACTGAGTAACTGGACTTCTTACCTTACTAAGCAATGAATGTTCACGTCAAAAGGTGAGAATTTTGGATTGATTGAAGTAGAGACCATTTTCGAAGCTTTTATTGAGTAAATGGACTTCTTGCCTCACTAAGCAATGAATGTTCACGTCAAAAGATGAGAATTTTGGATTGGTTGAAGTCATGGCTAGTTTAGTTCTGTAGCCTTTTTGACTCGAGTTAACACTCGCTACAAGGGTCAATTAGAAAGCTTAAGGAAACTGAGCATTGCACAGCGTGATAATAATAATAATAATAATAATAATAATAATAATAATAATAATAATAAAAGATTGCTATGGTTATTCAATCCGATGGGGACCCTAGTAAACTTTGAGATATTGAGTCATTGCACATTAAAAATAATTTGAAACCTCGTGATTATGTGCTAGTTCACTTTACATTGAATTGAACGTGTGAAGCTTCAACCTATCATTTGTAAATAGTTAGACTTTGGAATTTCAATTTATTTTGAAGATGTTGTTTATCCTTTTAAGCTTGCTATGAATAAGAATCTTGGTTGTATGTGATACTTTAGTCTTGGGGATAACATGAATTGTACATAATGTTTGTGGGTATCATTCTTGTTAAACCCTTACGAGACTTTACTCATCCTACTAGGAATGCCTAGGGGTTTAAAAGGCTTGTTGCATACGCTAAATGCAATCGTATTTCTCACGACAGAGGAGGTATAGTAGTTGTTATTTTATTTTCAGTTTTGTATTGCTAAGGGACTAGGAATATGTAAGTTTGAGGGTGTGATAAGTGCTGAATGTTATACATTTAAGCCCCTTAATTCACATATGTTAATCTCTTAGTTTCATTATAATATGATATTTTGTGTTGTTTTTGTGTTTTTTCCTTATTTTGTAAGTTTTGAAAGAAATAGAAATCAATTCCATCAAGTTCCGAGCTTAAAAGACATTTTACTGAAAAGCTGAAGAAAAGAGCTCGAGCGCAATTCAGAAAATGCTCGAGTACTAAAAATACTCGAGCACAATTCAGAAAATGCTTGAGCACAAAAAGAGCTTGAGTGCAATTTAGAAAATGCTTGAGCACAAAAAGAGCTCGAGCACAATTCAGAAATGGCTCGAGCACAATCTCACGCTAGAGCACAGTGAAGTCGGCAGACCCGATTTGAAAAGATTTTAATCCAACTTCAACTCAATTTTGGATTCTTAGGGTGCACGAAATTAACTAAGGTTGTTCCTAAACTCTATAAATACTCTTCTAAGTCATCCAAAACAAAAACACAAGCTTTGAGAGAGGAATCGGAGGCTAGATCAAGAAGGGTTTTGGTTTTTTTCTTTCTTCCTTTCTTTATTTTTTGTATGTATATAGTTTAGTTCAAATTTAGTTGTTTTTAATACTTTTGTTAGGACTCGATTGAAGCCCTGATCATGTTTCTTTAAGGTTGGATTTGTCTTGCTACAACTATTTGTGATACTTAATTAATTATTTCAGTTTACATTCATTTCTCACATGTTTGTGCTTGATCATCATATGCATGTGGTATGGATTTGTTATTTATGTCAATTTGGATGACCGAGTCTTGGGCATAATAGAGTGATAAAAGAACCCCCTTACAGGTTCTTGGAATAATTCACATAAAGACAATTGGAATATACACCGTGTTCCAACCTGAGTGTGTTTGTCGATTTCCATAGATTTATGCTTTCTTGAAGAACAACTTAGTATACACCCATGCTAAATCCTTTGAGAAAGAAAAGAGTTAGAGTATACACCCATGCCTAACTCGTTGCTTAGGAAAATCAATAGTTTTAGGAATATACACGCATGCCTTTGTGGTTGGCAAACATTGAGCATCGGAATATAGGTTGTAACATTGTGCATGTTGTTTCCTCAAAAGAGTATGATTAGTGGTGGCTATCACAGCCCTACCTTATTTATTTATTGCTTTCAATTCTATTATTTATTTCGTTTCATTGCAATCATATATTATTTTATTCAAAATATCTATCTTAGAAAATTCTCTTTAAACACAATTTATCAATCTTTGTGAAAATGATCTCGTACTTGCTCTCTATACTATCGTTTTAATTTTATGCACTTGCGAGTAAAACATGCATTTATTTACCTATTTATTTAGGTGGATATTTGTACAACACTTCGTAGTTAGCCTCATATCTCTGCCTAGTTTATGGCTTAATATAGAGTTTATGTTAGATTATCAATGTTTTAGCAAGTTTGTTAGAGTTGGACGTTGTTTAGCCTGCATGCTCATGTTAGCTTGAGCTCATTGCCTTGGGAAGGCTTGTGTAAACCATAGGTGGTGATAAGAGTGAGTTTATAGGTTTTGACCTAGAATACCATTATGTGTCCAAAGGAATGATCGGTGCATTTAAAGGGAACGATCGTGTCTCGGGTAGAGGGGATAGTTTTGAGTAGTTTAGGGTTCGTATTGATTCTAACCTAGATTTAGACTAACGATAAGATCCTTTCTCAAATTTAGAAGTTGGAGATTGCGTGGAAGACTATTTGGTTGATCCTTATAACAAGTGAGTAAAACTCACACATAAGCATGGATATTTTATGTATAAAACATGCATTTTTACAACTCTCATGAAATGCCTACTTTCGATTAATTGTGAACTCCATTTTGTGAAAATAGTTGTGGTTAAAAGATAATGAAATAATGAGTTTGTAAAATGCATGTATATAAAAGACAGTGAAAGATTAATGTTGCATCGTATGACATGGTACACCGTCTTATGCGAAAAAATGGCCATAGGCTTACTATTATTACATGTTAACCCTATGGTCAAATACTTTATTGATAAATGTGGTGGATCAAATGGTTATAGTTTTGTGACTAGCGCATCATTCTTCGAATGTGGTCATTGTTACGACTTTGCTAATAGTGTGCGCCACCCGATGTCATATTCGGTCGGATTACTAGTATATGACGGTATGTTTGTACAATGTCTGGGGTACCGGGTGCCAGAAGTCCTTAAAAAATGCGCAAACCTTGCCGAGAGAGGGTTAATGTCTCAGGTAGATCATATTGTTAAGATATCACATGTTCCTCAAATGTCATGGAGATACAATATATATATATATATATTGTATCTCCATGACATGTTTATTCCATAACTGTGATTATCAATGCTTGTGATTTATACACTGAGTTCACAAAATGTGAATTTGTATCACATGTGTATTGTTACTCACTAAGTCGTGGACTTATGCTTGTATCTTTTCCACCTATGAAACATGTGTTGTTTTATAGATAGTTTAGACGATGTTGGATCATTCGAGGAGTACGGTTCAACTGGAGGGCATTCTCCGGATGATCTTTGAGGAGCTTGACCTTGTGTGGCTGATTAGGATGTGGAGAGCCGGAGGAGAATCTCGAGTTATATGATAGATGTTGCTTATATGCTTTATCTTTTGAAGGCTAGGCTTTAATCATATTGTTAGAACTTATGGTGGAACTTCTCGTAGTATTTTGATGATGGGTCCTTTACCGTACATTTGATTACCTATGATATTTATGTTAGGACGTTGTTTTCTATTATTGTGGTATATTGTGATTGTGGATTTAGTAGTTGCTATCTCTATTTATTTAAAGTGATAAGTCTTTTGCTGTAGACTCTCTTCTATTTTTAGAGTGTATGATCCCTAAGCTTTAGCCCAGAGAGTTAAGGTTGGGAGGCGAACCACTAAGTCATTTACAAGTTAAATGATTTTGCTGGAGGGGGGGTTACACCTAGACATTTTACAAACACAGGTTTGAGATTAATTATGCTTTCTCTTTATTAATTGATCACCCTTTAAATAGGGGACTAAAATACTACATGACTTAAACTAAAAGACTTGTAGTTAAACTCGTACAAGGACTTGGAGATAAACTCCTATGAAGATAAAGACTCTAACCTTTAATCTTAATATCACACTGACTTTGATAATAACGATAAAGCAAACTACAAGACTATAATATGTAATCAACTACATGACTATTGTATGTAATATAACTGCAACACTGAAATATAATAAAAAATAGGAATAGAACTAATAAGTACTCTTAATGCAACACTGACTTCACAATAGAAATAGATATGCTAATCGCTACTCTTTATTATCATAACATTTATTTCCCGTTGAAATGGCCCTTGTCTTCAAGGGCCAACGTCTGAAAATTGGCATTTTATTGGCTTTCTAAGAGGCCATCTCGAAGGTGGGTTCATTTCCTCCTCAGAAAGCCGCTTCCATTTCTGTCGCAATTGGATCTCCATCTTCACCATGTTTTTGTTTGCACATGTTTTGATCTGTGCAAAGAATTGGTGCGGAACATGATGCATCTTGTGGGTCTTCGCAAATAACAATTTTTATCGTGAGCTATATTGAGGGTGCAAACCCTTTTGTTCAGAGTTGGACGTAGATGTTGGTGTGACCTTAACAGCACAATGGTGTGGTATGTTCTGTAGTGATGGATCTTCTACATGGGGGAGCGGATGGTCGGTTTTGGTTTTGATGGCAGTGGTTGCACGATGACTTCATTTTTTGTGTGCATCCAATAGTTTCTTTAAGAGAAGGCTGTACAACTTGACATTATTTTCTTCCATCTTCTTCATCAAGCCTTCGAACATAGTCATAAGGCTAGCCAATTGCTGCTCAAGACGATCAAGATGTAAATTCTCCATAACTCTTGTCAGTTGGGTGCTGAGTCGGTTGTGGATTGATGATTGCTGTAAAAAACAATCAACTTTGCTCTGATACCAATTTGTTACGTGAATAATTTCTTAAACATGTAACGGGAAAGATTATTAGGTTCTTTATTATCATAACAGAAAGAGTGTTTGATCGGAATGGACTTGAACCGCCTATTTTCCTCTGGTCTGTGCGCCTCGTACTGGTAAGCATATTAAATAAGGTAAGTGTCGTCGGCCAGGGGGATTATCTATTCATTGTGCTGATTTTATTGTTTTAATGAGCGTGCTCTTGAGAGGTAAGTTCTTTAGGCCCTTAGCTAGCTTTCCAAATGGGGGAGAGGATGGCCAATGGTTACCTTCCTTTTTAGTGATTAATCAAATTGCTTGTTTTCCTTTGTCGTGATTTTTTATTTGGTGAGTTATTCATAGGTCGGATCATGATTCTTTATTTAGTTTGTTTCTGTTTGGGGCCCTCAGCCAAGAGGGCTGATCCCGCGTGTAAGCCTTTTTGGTGAGCTCGTGTCCTTGAGGGGAAGTGTTCTCATGTGTGCGCTTTTTGGTGAGCTTGAGTCCTTAATCGGGGCCAAACCCACTTTCGGGCCCATAGACCCTTGGGTTGGGCCCATTAGGCCTTACAATAACCTAGTCATTGATTCCGACCACAAAATACCTGTTTAGGTACTTCTAGGTTCGGACAGACAGACGACCGTTAGATCTTCAAATTTTTCCCAAAAAAAAAGAAAGAAAAACAAAAAACCAAAAAGTTGAGAGAGAGAGAGAGAGAGAGAGATGGTGCCTCCATGTGGGTTGTTAGGAAACTTGAAATGGATTTGGGGAGAGAGAGAGCAGCGATTTCAATGCGTAGAAAAATCACAAACAAATAACAATAAACTATAATGAGCACATGACTGTGATCCGACCACCAGATGTAGCCTACACACCTGCGCCGAATAAAAAAACTACAAAAAAAATGAAGGAAAAAATGTCTCACTTTAGGAATATCCCACTTCCCCATTTCCTTGATCTTTCACTTTCCGCCACTTGCCAGTTGGGTCTCCCTTAGTTCGAGAAAAGACTCCATTTTGCACGAGAAAATGTTAAGAGTTCCACTGTGAAAGTTCATGGGCTGTTGTTGTTGTTAATCTTAGAAATGGAGGAGGTTATCATAAAACAAGGGAGGTCTCTGGCAGAGACTCCAACGTATTTGGTTGCTTCAGTGGTTACGGTCATGGTCTTTTTGTGCCTTCTAGTGGAGAGGTCAATCTACAGATTTGGAAAGGTAAGCAGGAAAGAGGTTCTTGATAATGCTCTGTTTGCTTTCCCAGGAAATGTGGGAAAACGAGAGTGAGAATCTTTCTACTTTTGATCTTGTGGACCCCACTTAGTGATTAATTATGTTTGAAGAAGTTTGGGGAGTATCAGTTAGTTTTTCGTGATGATGCATTGTTTGGTTGCTGATAAATAGTGGGAAGATGAAAGGAAGTGTGTTTTGTAGAATCTTGTAACAATGCTCTGCTTGGTTGCTGAGAAAATGTGAGAAAAATGCTAAAAAAAATTCTCTGAAAATATAAGAGAGAAACAACTATGTCTTACTTTTTGGCAGTTGAAAAAATAGGGATAAGGATATAAAGCACAATGTTGAACTTTTCCCTGATGTTTGGGATATGAAACAGATAATTTGGGTTTAAATGGAATTGAGCTAGAGATATAGTCTCTCTTCAAGTTGGAGAATCTAATTCTCATGTTTGCTGTGTACAGTGGTTGAAGAAGACTAGGAGAAAGGCTCTTTTTGCTTCTTTGGAAAAGATTAAGGAAGGTGTCTAATTTGATTTTCCTGCTTTGTTGTTGATTGTCCTTTTTCTGTCTCTGATATTGAGACTCTAAGCAAGCATTATTTTCGTGGGATTTTGGGTTTAATAGTAGTTGAAATTTTTTTCTTCTTAATAGAGCTGATGCTGCTTGGGCTTATATCTTTGTTGTTGGCACAATGCGCAAGGGGGATCTCAGAGATCTGTGTAAATTCATCTCTTTTCAGCAGTAAGTTCTATCTTTGTTCAGAGAAAGATTATGGAACGACTGAGCACATTATGCTTGAAAGTTCTTTCTCTTCTACCAACGCTACCAATATTCCTCCAAAGGGTCTTTTATCTAATAAATGTGGTGAGGTAAATTAAGTTTAATATTTGAAAATTTTAGCCTTTTTTTTATATTTTTTTTTGCTGTGAATTTACCTGACTAATGCTAATGGTTGATTGCAGCACCACGAACCATTTGTTTCGTATGAGGGTCTTGAGCAGCTTCACCGCTTCTTATTTGTTCTTGGGATCACTCATGTTCTCTATAGTTGTGTGGCAGTTGGTCTGGCTATGAGCAAGGTGCAGTCTTCATATCCCTGATCCCAAAAGCAGTTTCTCATTTGGAGCTTCTCTTAGTGAGCGTTTATGGTTCTTGCTCCTTTGAAGGGGTGATTGAGATATTGCATGAAAACAAACCTTGTATTCCTGTAACATATGAAATGAAGGCATGAGTGCATCCTCTGAATTGGGTTTATTAAAAACTATAAGATGAAGATGGTCAAATTTGGAGCTTATGTGTGGTTCTTTCTCCTTTGAGGGATTGCTCGGATATTTCATGAAAACAAATCGAGCTTTGCTGTTTTCCAGTAATATTTTTTTAAGTCATGATCTATCCTTTTAAATGGGGTCTTTCAAATGATCAAATATGAAGTAGTTTATGATTACAAAATGACATGAGATTGAAAGTCAACTTGTTTCTTGGAATTTAATATGGTCCAATCAATGTGACAAGATAGAATCATTTGGTCCTATAGAGCTTGATTCCAACCCCTTGGGGTTGACTACAGAGATCCTTTTCTTCATTTTGTCTCTGTTAGGACCATATTTTCCATTATACTGATTCAAATGCCTCTTTGAATAAAATGATATGATTTCATCTTTGTCTCATGTCCTTTGCCCCTAAATTACTACAGAGGTTTATTTGTTTCTAAATTGCTTGTCTTTGTAGATTTACAGTTGGAGGAAATGGGAAAGCCAGGCTAGCTTAATGGCTGATGGGGATTCACAAGGTACACAACAAAATGAAATATTGGAATGATTAGTTGTCTCAAGGCTTTTATCTACACTTGCGTTAGCATACTTATTAAATTTCTTGACTATTAATTTATTTTGCTTACAAATGAAAATTAGCTTGTGATATGTTTACCTTTGTTGGAAAGAGTTTCGAAATATATATGTTATGGAAGGAATTTGTTACTCTTGAAAGAGGAAAATCATGGGAAAGATAAAAGAAAAGGATAGCATTTATTAATGCCAACTCATCTGTACTTATTACTTTAAAAAATGCTTGGATGTATGCACTTGGTATATGCACTAATAAGATGCTTTGCACTATATGCGTGTGCATGGCTATGAGCTGAGCTGTAGGGCACTTTAATGACATGCTTACACTTAGCACAAAGCATAGGAGAAGTCAAATCATGATCCTTGATTTTAGACAGTTATGATTATAAATGAAATCCAAAGGTCAGATTCATATGACCGTTAGTAAGTATTTTAAGATTAAGCTAGATGTAATTTAACAGTTAGAATTAAATAAACCTTTAGTACGAAGTGCAATCTAACAATCAAGATTAAATAAAGGTAAATGATAACTGAGATCAATAGGTCAAGGAACCATTAGTGATATTTAATTTTTCTAATTTCAAAATTAAATGTCCTTTAATGAACAGACATCTGTTACCACTAAAAACAGGATTTCTCCTATAAATAGTCCATTCTATTTATAGAAAATTCATTTGCAATTCATCTGTAATCTCTCTTCCTCTCTCCCGAAGGCTTATTCTTTAAGATAATTTTTTTCATTAAAACAACATTAGATTCTTTTCTTTTGTTATCTTTTTGTGGAAACATAATCCTAATCTCTTGGCAAAATAGATTAATTTGAGGGTATTCTGATTTTTACTTCCTTTATGCATAATGCAGGCAAACAACATATTAAGTCTGGGTTTCACTCTATCCTATAGGTGAATTTGCTGTAATCCAATAGATACCAATTGAATAAAATTAGTGAGGGAAAATATATTTTTAAGGAAGAGACACAGTAATGCACCTTGAAGCATTCTACCCGTCTTCTTCAAAATCAGGAACTTCACACCAACATAGCTGACCTATGAGCCCAGAACTGCCCAGCCCAGCTTGTCTACTTGTCCAAAGTTTGCTTAATTTAGTTGACTTTCCACTTGAGCCAATCAAACTTGCATTCTTATTTGACATTTTTTAAATTGAGATCTCGAGGTTATTAATTTTAGCATATATATGGTGTATGGTGTCTCTAACATGACAGCCTCCAAAAAAATAAATTTTTTTTTTTTTTTAATTTATTTATTTTATTTTTTTATGACAAGGAACCCTCCAAGGCAGGGTCACTTCATGTACCCACCCAAACCTCAAACCCGTGTAAAGCGCCCCCCACACAGATTAGATAATATTCCAGCTATGCCGGCAGGCTGGCCCCAAAGAAAAAATGAATATGACTACAGACCAAAAAGTTTGGTGTTTGTTTGGCATGAATGCAAGCTTTTAGACATGAAGAAATACTAATATATGATGCCTCCTTTTTAATTGCTCCTAGTTAAAACTAGTCACATTTTTGGTTCAGATTTGAGGCTCCAAAATGAAATGGGAGAAAGTCTAACAAGTAAGAAGGGTTTTGAACACGCCATTAGCAAAGCCTGGAAAAAAAATATTAAGAATACCTGTCTGCTATATGGTTGTAAAGTATCAGCTATCAGTTGTGTGAAACTTGATGCAAGAAATCTGATTAATATAAGAAAAATGATTTTCCTAAAGAAATTTTTATCAAGGTGCAAGCCGCTCCTTTATCGAAGTGATCACACCGCAGATACAGTAGACCATAAATCCAAAAACGTTGAATATATTTCTAATTAAGGTTGTGCTGATGCTTTCTTGCTGGGCACTACACACTAATGATAGTTGCCTAAAATGCCTATGGGCTCGACTAGTCAGGGGACCATTAGAAATTGCTACAAGTATGAGATTAGCAACCTTCAGAGCACCACTACCCTGTAATGTATTATTGCTTCTTCCAATTGGAAGGTACTTTTAGTGTAATTTCTTGCTTTATCTGGCCAAATCTGATACAGATGTATCTTGCATTTTTATCTTGATCTCTATCTCCCATTTGTTGAAACTATTAGCTCTCTAATCTTGGATCTGTTTTTTAGCGAAGAAAATCAAGGTGATGAGGCGACAGACAACCTTTGTTTTCCATCACACATCTCATCCATGGAGCAGGAGTCGGGTTCTCATTTGGATGGTGATTTTTCATCCTTGTTAGGAACATGAAAATTTAGATTCAAATTGATGTTTTTTTCTTTTCTTTTTCCCTTATTCGCGTGAATGTGCTTTCTTCTTGTTTGAAATTGTTAGGTAAATGAGCTTAAACACTGCCTTTGCTGCCAAAAATTAAAAATAAACAAAAGAAAAGGAGGGTAACTGAGCCTAATATAATGCATATTGCATTCCTGCTTTGGAATATAAGATCTGAAGTATGTTGAGTGTGGTGGGATATTCACGTAGGCACAATAATTTTTGGGTGTTTTAAAAAGTCCGAAAGATATTGGAGGATTGACAGTGAGTAACTACTTTTCGTAAATTAGTTTTCCTTTCACAGTTTATCAAGATACCTGCTTTTGATTAACTTAAATTATACGACTTTCTATTTTCTTTTCCTAATCTATACTTTTAGTTTTCAAACTTCTAGGTAATAACTAGATAGTAATTCTCTGCACCCTTTGCAATTCCTCAGAAAGCATTGGCTCTTGATTATGGGATTAAACTATTCTCAGTTTATCCTGAAATGAATGTCAGAGCTTGTTTTTTGGCATGTCCTTGGAAGGAATCATGGAAAAGCCACACTACACATCTATATTCTGGTTGCCTCATTACCCTGGTTTTTTCTTTTCTTTTCTTTTTTTTTTTTCTTAAATGAATGATAGTTTTCTATGTTAAAATGTTTGTAGCACAATTTATCAGTTTGGAGCATAAGCAACCTGGTAGTTGTCAAAAACGAATTGCAAGAAATTGATGCCCAAAGATTTGACAAAGAAATTTTGGCTGGTTTATTCACCCTTTAGACAGTGCCTTAAGAACTGTTGTGGCAGTAGTTTTCAGATTCTTAGGGACTTTTCATGGAAGCATAAGACAGTAAGATATGAAGTGTTGGAGTGTGCTTTTTGAGATTTACTGAATGCAATCTCTTGTTTTAGGTAAGTGACGCAGTACAAGAAGCATGGATAAAAGAAAAGAAGAAAAGAACTACTGCAACTTCTTTTCTGAAATAAACAAAGCTACCAAATAGCTTTAGAACCCAGAAAACCAGAAAATGTCACTAAAAATATTCCTTCTCAAACTTCTCCTTTCATTACATTCAACCCTTTTTTTATAATAGAAAATCCAAAGCTTCAAAGGAAAGAACTAATAGCTACAATTAATCTAAATATGGGTAATTCTACAACAAATGCTAATAATATTCCAAAGGTGGATTTAAAATTTAATAAGAAACTAACCTTAAAATGACAATGCCTAGTCTATCATGGAAATTAATAATGCCAAACAAGGAAAAGAAAAGCAGTTGGAATTGTGATCAATCAGGAAAAAGTTCCCATATGTACACCGCCACCTGAATCTACATGAAATCAAGCCATATTTTCTGTCGGGTTTTGACTCTCGAGAGGCTTGGCCACACCCTGTTCGAATGGTTGTGCGGGTGAGTTGTTCAGCCCTTCAATTCGAGGACTCTCTTCGCAATACCGTTCGAATGGGGAGCAACCGAGCTCCTCAAAAATTGCTCCAAAGACTCCTGGCTGCACCCCGTTCTTATTGTGACCATGCTTCTCGGCTGGGTCTTGAAATGGAAAGAAAAATCTTTCCTTTTATGCTTCCATTGCTTGCACCACAAAATAGGGAATTGCCATCCTCCATTAGTAAGCCTACATTTTATTTCAAAGATAACAATGAGAACAATGACCAACAATAGTTTCGAAACTAAATCTTCAAAGCCATTAGAGCAGTGGAGTATGAGTATCATTCCGAACATATTCATCAGTTAGTTTTCCCTATCACTGAATGCATTCTTGAGCCCATCCTTTCACTGTTTCTGCAAATAGCTGCATAAACCATGAGAAGGAAAAAAAATCAGTGTTGCCATATTTCTTCTAAGAAAGTTTGATTTTCAAATAAAAGGATATAGCTTATTTTCCCACGCTCTTGTCATTTTCTCTTAAGTGAAGTTTACTCAATGTGATAATTTCAATAAGAATCATGCATTTTCTGATGATCTACATCACAGTTGTGGCCATCTGATTCATATTTAATTTATAGTATAAGTTTGATGCTCCTTCTGTTAATTTTAACCCACTATGTCATGTACTTTAACACATGCATCTCCACCCATTAAGCTCTTCTGATGGTAAAATCAAGGGGATCCTCTGTCTCCGTTTCTATTTGTCATTGTTATGGAGGCGCTAAGTAAGATGCTTGCTGTTACTGTAGACAGGGGGCCTTCTTTCTGGGTTCGCTGTGGGTGATAGGATTCCGGAGACGGTCAGTATTTCACACTTGTTATTCGCAGATGATACCTTGGTTTTTTTGTGGGCCAATCCTGTTCACTTGCGCTATCTCCGTGTGCTATTCTTATGCTTCGAAGCTGTCTCTGGATTGAAGGTTAATTTGGCTAAATCAGAGGTGATTTCCTGTGGGTAACGTAGATGATGTGACTAGTCTGGCTAACATTATGGGCTTATGGGGTATCCTCTTTGCCTTTGAAGTATCTTGGCCTTCCGCTAGGGGCTAGTTATAAAGCTAAGCCTATACTGGAAGGGGTTATTGAGAAGATTGAACGTCAACTGGCCAGTTGGAAACGGTTGTATTTGTCTAAGGTGGCAGGATTACCCTTATAAAAAGAGCATTTATCCAATCTGCCTACGTACTTATTGTCTCTTTTTCTCATCCCTGCCAGCGTGGCTAATCGTATTGAAAAACTACTACGAGACTTTTTATGGGGTGGTCTAGGTGATAATTTTAAATTCCACCTGGTAAACTGGGCAAGGTGTGCTCTCCTACATTCTGAGGGAGGATTGGGATTCGGAATCTGAGAAATTTTTAATAGGCCTATTTGGGAAAATGGTTGTGGCGATATGCGCATAAAGAGAGGCTAGGTGGAGAATGGTTGTAGATGCTAAATTTGTAGTAGCATGGAGGGGGGTTCTCGTGTTCCCATTGGACCGCATGGGGTATTATGGAAGAATATTAGAAGAGGGTGGAGAATTGTTCAGCAGCCACACCAGATTTGAGCTGGAAAAGGCCAGGATCAGTTTTTGGGATGATGTGGGTGTGACAGGGCCTCTTAAAGAAGCTTTTCCGGTCCTTTATGGTATTGCTTGTGATAAAGATGCGTGTGTTGCAGCTCATCTAGACTTTTCTAGTGGTTCCATTCAATGGGACGTTAGCTTTTCCCGTGCGGCTCATGATTGGGAGTTGGATATAGTGGCTCCTTCTTTTCTGTTTTATATTCCATCCGTGTGAGAAGGGCAGGGGAAGACGCACTACGGTGGAATCACTCTTTGAAAGGAAAGTTTAATGTCAGATCTTTCTACAGGGTTATAGATCGGAATGCTGGTCAGCCCTTTCCCTGAAGAAGTATTTGGAGGACAAAGGCTCCGGTGAAAGTGGCTTTTTTTGCTTGGTCAGCGGCTTTGGGGAAAATTCTCACTATAGACAACCTTAGACGGAGGCACGTCATCGTGATTGATAGATGTTGCATGTGTAAAAGGCAGGGAGAAAGTGTGGATCATCTTCTTCTTCATTGCGAGGTCGCCTGCGTCCTATGGAACAACGTATTTAGTCGCTTTGGCCTATCTTGGGTTATGCCTCCTCGAGTTGTGGATCTGTTCTATTGCTGGTGGACAGGTGGACGCTCTCAGAGTGCCGTTGTGTGGAAAATGGTGCCGGCCTGTCTTATGTGTGTTGTTGGAGGGAACGAAATGACAGAAATTTCGAAGACCAAGAAAGAACTTTAGAGGAGCTTAAGACTTTTTCTTGTATACTTTTATTCACTTGGACAGCCGCTTATCTTGCTCCCTTAAGGATTAGCTTTAATGAGTTCCTTGTACACTTTTCTTCCCCTATTTAGGCGGTCCTTTGTATACGTCCTGTGTACTAGGGCTGCGCTTTTTGCGCTTTTAATAAATATATTGTCTCTTACTTATCAAAAAAATACAAACATCTGAACAGTCACTTCGACATGCTCTTATGTAATAATACACAGTAGAAACCTAGTGTCTATATTTGGGTTGGTTTTCATTCTCTTCTTTTGAATAAGGTCAAATCTATGTTTGCTTAATTTGTCTTCAGTTTTCAAGTTTCTGAGGTAAAGTTGATTTATGGTCTGATGGTGCAGCTCTGCTTTCTACGGCAATTTAGGAGTTCTATACAGAAATCGGATTATTTGGCACTGCGTTTGGGTTTTGTCAATGTGGGTATTTTTCCTTTTATTGATACCTTTTCTTGCATGTGGTATTTTGTTATATGGTTTCTTTGCCAAAGCCAACAAACTATTACCATTATCATAGTTATATGGTTCGATGCATATGTTCCCTTCATTGTAATCCTAGACAATTCTCCCAGAAAATAGCGACGACATAAGTAAGAGGGCAACTGGATGTCATAGCAGAATTTCATTTAACAAAGGCACTTGTCTGGTTGTCCGACATGAACATGAACATTTAGTGCCAGAAAATCAAATTTAAAATGAAGCGTAAAGTCCTTTTTGGTTGTGATTATACCAAGAATTATGCCAGAGACACATTAGTCAATAATGGTTAGAGGGCAAAGAAACTACGATAGCAATGCTGCTCTACAATGTAGTATGATGTGCCATCCTGATCACTGATATACACACACGCCCATGCATGCACATGCTGAGACACACACACAGAGATGCAAATATACATATGCACATGAATTCTTGTTTAATTTACTCAAATTGGAAGTAACAGTATATTGATTCCTTTGTAAGTCTGGATCTGATTACCCCCTCCTTTACATAGGAGTTTATTGTCATAAGCCAAAATCATAATCTATATTAAAAGTATTGATTAAATGATTAAATTCATCAATTTCTATAAGTTTAAGCTTTTGGGATAAGTGGTGATTTAACATAGTATCAGAACAGAGGTCCTAAATTAGAACCCTGTCTCCGTCAATTCACCTCCCATTTCAGTTAAATATTCTACGTGTTGAGCCTCACTTATTCAAATGAAATTTGAGCTCACACGTGAGGGTGAGTGTTAAAGTATTGATTAAATGATTAAATTTATCCATTTCTATAAGCTAAAGCTTTTGGGATAAGTGGTGATTTAATAATCTACATATGCACCAAAAACATATACACAAAAACACAGTACAAATTATGTAGTTGGCTTACATCAAGAATAAACCACATTGGTTCCTTTACAAGTCCTGATCTTTTCTTATCATTCTGTTTGCAGTATTTTCTCTATTTTTTTATTAGCTAAAAGTACAGTCTACATATGTACAAAAAAGATCAAAGAAAAGTACAGCAAACGTCAGTTGCTATTACTTTAGTTCTTGTGTTTTAATGTTCATTAATGACAAAATAATCAGTTTTATACTTAGATTTGTCGAACTTGTTTTTTCTTATTCATTGGTTAATTTTCTTTCAATTGCACTTAAATTCTTGACTTTCCATGTGAAAATAGATGCTAGAAGTTGTACAATTATTTGACATTTTTTTATCGTACAATATTATAATGAGAACTGTTGCATCATTGGATTACAGTGTTCGTTCCTGAACATTGAATATCATTTATTCCAAAGGTTTAATATCATATTATAATTTTACTGAATTTAGTTGCAATTTGCTTTGTATCCAGAAGCACAATCTGCCACTTTCTTATGATTTCCACAAATATATGGTTCGGAGCATGGAAGATGAACTTCACGGCATCCTAGGGATTAGGTATGCACTTTTTTACATTAGATCATATTTTTTCATTCAACTCCCAATTAGTTGATGGTAAATTATATCAATTCTAGGATCTTTCTTCTATATCTCAAGTAACCTACTAGGTATTAGGGAATTAGTAGTATTTTCTTGCTCCTCCATTTCTCTATGGGAATTTCTCTTATAGGTTTCCTATGTACTTGTCTTTTGCCCTTTGCTGCTATTAAATAAAATTCTTACCTATAATCTAAAGAAAAAAGAATGATAAGAATTCTTTTTTTTTCTGCATCTGTTTTAGACTTTATTGCTTCAATCATAATGCATGGATTCTTCAGAAGTTGTAAAAATTTTGAGAGATTTCTTGTATATGTAAAAATCAGAGATAGAGAATGAAGAAGGTGAAAGAAAACTTTATTTTCTGAATAAATTTCTGTACATGTATTTCAATTACAATGGGTCCTATTTATATACACGAATGGGGAACATATCACTTAATTCTAGTGCTGAAACTATGGTTTGATTGATGTTGTAAATGGCAAGTTGCTGCTTGTTGTTCAATGCTTTGTTGGTGAGATTTCTCCTTGCTGCACACACACAGTAAGTGCTTGATTTGTTTCTTATGGGGTGAGTTGTTTCCCTTTACACTCCCCCTCAAGTTGGAGTGGATATTGAAGAAACCCAACTTGCCAGGGAGATATTAAACTGTGCTGAGCCAAGTGCTTTAGTGAATAGATCGGCAGGTTGCTGATTTGTACGCACGTGAAATGACTGGATCATTTCGGCTTGAAGTTTCTCTCGAATCAGGTGACAATCAATCTCTATATTTTTCTTCGCTCATGGAATACCGAATTCGAGGCTATATGGATGATTTCCTTGTTATCACAGTATAGCTTGGCCAGCTGTGGATGCAGCACGTTAAGATATATCAATAAATGTTTTAACCAAGTAATCTCGCAACAAGTAGAAGTCATGGCTCTATATTCTTCTTCAGCCAAAGAGCGTGACATTGTTGTTTGCTTCTTAGTCTTCCATGAAATAGGTGAATCTCCAAATAGAATATATACCCTGTAACTGAACTTTGAGTGTCTCTGCATTGTGCCCAATCCGCATTACATAATGCATATAACTAAATGTCATTTGTGGCTGACAAGAGAATTCCTTGACTGATGAATGCTTGATGTATAGTAACACTCTATGTGCTACATCTAAGTGAGATGTGTGTTCTTGTCCATAAACTGACTCAAAACATGTAATACATAGGCCAAATATGGTCTAATGATGGTTAAATAAATCAGCTTGCCAAATAGTTGCTAGTATAAGGAGTGATCTGCAATAAGGTCCATTATACTCACCGAGTGCCAAATTCTACTCTATGGGAAAGGTCCTTGGCTTGGCACCAAGGAAACCCGTATCTCCAAGTATCTTCAAGGCATACTTCCTTTGTGATCAAAGGATGCTTTTTGTTAAACAAGTCACTTTAATACCCAGAAAATAATTCAGGGTACCAAGATCTTTGAGTTTGAAATGATCACCCAAATATTTCTTGATTTTCTAAACTTGCTCCAAGTAATTGCTTGCCAATATAATATAATCTACATACACAAGAATGGTTGTGAAGTTTCCTTCATGAGATTGAACAAATGGTGAATAGTCTGCCTTGGATTATTTATAGCCTACTTCAATGAGAATAGAAGAGAGTTTTACATACCATTGTCTTGATGCTTGTTTGAGACCACACAAAGATTTGTTGAGTGTGCAAACTTGTCTCCCCCTTTCGTTCGAAACCAGGAGGAAGCTACATGTATATATCTTCGTCAAGATCACCCTAAAGGAAGGCATTGTTGACATTAAGTTGATGGAGTTCGTACAGTAACCATCTTGGCAAAGGTAGCAAAGGTCTCTGTGTAATTAAGGCCATCTTATTGGTTGTAACCCCTTGGCCACCAAACATGCTTTGTACTGTTCCTCCGAACCATCCGAATTATATTTTATTTTGTAGACCCATTTGCATCCAATGGATTTCCTTTTCGGGTGGAAGAAGAGTTAAAGTCCATGTGTGAGTAAACTCAAGTGCATCTACATTAGCACGCATAAGACAATGTAATGTTCGACACAAGGTACAATTAACAAGAGGTAAAGGTTCCATCAAGAGGATGTGTCTACAAATGGCAACATATGACTCATTGAGGCCCATACTGTAGAACCTCTTTCATTGCACAACAGGAGTAGGAAGGATTAGGCTGGAGTGTAGATAATTCATCCCAGAACCCCTTCAATTTGGTGGAGTATGTTGCCACTAACATGCTACTTTAGACAAGATTGGAGATATCTTGTTCTAGTTGAAACATGTGAGGGCCTTTCATTTGGGAGAATCGCTCAATGAGATCCACCCAAATATTGCAAGCAAGGTTGCAATAGATAACACTAGTAGAAATATCTTTTGAAATGGAGTTTGAGTAACCAGGATTTTACCATGTTATTGCAATGGCTCCACTGCTGATAATCATTGGAAGAAACTGCTGGTGGAGAGAGGGTGCCATCAATGAATCCAAGCTTGTTAGGGCTGTAAATAAACAGAGTTGCTATCAAGAAATCTTGGGCTCGGCTCGGATTAGCAATGGCATGCCTACACCCAATATTGTCTTTGCAATTGGTAAAATGAGTAAATATGCTAGTCCTTGTCATATCCATTGGAATATTGTACACAAAATTCTAAAATATTTAAAGGAAACAATAAATTATGGTATTTGGTACAACAGATATCCTATCATCTTAGAAGAATACATAGATGCCAGTTGAATTGCCAAAATGATAATAATAGATCAACTAGTGGATGGATATTCACATTTGGTGGAAGAGCAATCTCATGGGGTTCGAAGAAGCAAACCTTTATTATAGACTCTACCGTGGCGGCAGAGTTTGTAACTTTGATTTCTTTTAGCAAAGAGGCAAAATTGCTAAAGAATTTGTTATTGGAAATTCCCATTTGGCCTAAACCTATGCCACCTATCTCTTTGAATTGTGATAGATAGGAAACACTGTTACAAGCTTACTGCTATATTTATAATGGAAAATCTAGGCATATTAGCCTAAGGCGTAGTTATGTAAGACAATTACTCACTAATTGAATAATTACAATTTATTTTGTAAGGTCTTTTCGAAATTTAATAGATCCATTAACCAAAGGACTTGCAAGGCATGGATGGGGGTAAAGCTTATAGAAATGATCACCAATAATGAAACTCACTCAACACTTGAAATATCAAGATCTTGAGTTCAATGAGTTAAAGTATGTTATATGTTGTGATCACAATCACTATAAGTGTATACTAGTTTTAAACTAATTTACTATTCCAAAGTTAAAATGCTCAATGCCTATAATATAAAAGTAGAGGGTGTGCAGTATGCACTTAATAGGTTTATAACAAGTTTCTGTTGAAGTGTATTGATTACGGGGCACTTTTAATAAGTCTACCTATATGAGTGTCGGAGGTGGTGCAACCTCCTATGAGACTAAGTTTTATCTCTAGAGCCTTCATGAAACTAAAATATAGACACAAGTCCAGTCCATGTGTCAGCTTTTAGAACTACCTAGAGAAAAGAAAACTTGTGTGAGGTATGTCCTACTATGTCCTCCATTGTATCTTGGAGGCGTATTTGCTATAACTTTGTACACACCAATTGAACAGAATTGGTGAGGGCAAATAACATCTTAAGGAAAGCGACATAGTAATGCACCTTATTTTACTGTCATTTTTCAAGTTTTGAAGTTTTTGCACTAACAAATTAGCCACTTTAAAATATCCCAGATGCACGAGCTAATCACATGCTTGTTTTCCATCCAAAATAATAGCCAAATTTGACACGTGTAATTGGAGTGGTAGTTTGGGGGCTAAAGTGTAATTCACCCTAAATTTAAATAGAACGAATGAGCAAAAAACTAGTGCAAAAGATTATGCTGTTAATGCAATTAACATTAAAGCAACATTAAAGCTGTTGTAAATAGCATTTCAGTTCAGTTAAAGATTGTCATGTTAGAACTTTATAGGGTTGTATCTATATCTGATATTTACACATTTGTGAATTCCTTGTTGATTAGCTGCTAATGCTCTTGCCTTTTTTGGGTGAACAAGTATGTCTCTTCCTTGTCCAGCACCTCAACGATAAAGGTGACTAAGAAATGCATTGACTTATGGATCTTCTTTTGATACATGAGTTTTCCACTGCCTTATCCCTGTAGCTCAACTAGAACAGTCGCCTAAACCGTATTGATGTAATACCAATGCACTCTACCTGACCATTTAGGAAGAGTGTGGGAGTGGACCTTTTGATAAAAGCTCAAGAATCTCTTGTTCAGCCAAATGAAATATAGGATTACTGTTCAATAACCACTGAATGAACCGCATCAACAAATGTAATACTTGATGATGGTTGTGTTACATCTAAGTGACCCCATGCAGAACATCTGTTCCATAGTCCAACTAAATAGATTGATTGTTCAACCAAACTTGCTGCATTATCTGAAAGCTGATAGATGAAACATTGCTAAAAATATACTAAAACAACTACAGTAATCGTTTGGATTTGATACACATTGAGCCTGCTTCTCATCAGCTCAGGCTTTCTGGTAGAATGGTTCTCCAACTATCTGATCAGATTTGTATTTGGATTGGATTATCTGGTGCATTGATCCCATCTGCATCCTATCTCCCTCAGCTCATGAGGCATTCACTTAGACATGATATCTTTACCTTCTCCTTTTGACTTAGATGTAGCTCCTCGAGTACTTGCTAATTCACTATACAATTACCATCTAAAACATGTTGATTCTTAAAATATTTTTTGATAATTGGCCAATGAGCTCGACCTCACATGGCACCTCCTCCCCCCATAAGAATGAAGTGGAGTATGTGGCTGTGGGTTCAAGACTCATTGGATGCGTGTGTAACATACAAATTAAAAAAACCAAAAAAGTAATGATCTTAAATGTTCAGTTAGAACTGAGTACCTTTTAACTTTGCAGCTGGCCGCTTTGGGGGTATGCCATTGTGTGCATCTTCATAAATATACATGGTAACCTGTCATTTCTTCAAATTGCAAATACAGAGAACTTGGATTTTGCTTTTTTCTTTTATTTTGGCTTGCTCTTATTTTACGAAATAGTTAGTCATCTAATTGCTGCAGGTCTCAATATATATTTCTGGCTTTCTTTCATCCCTGCCATTGTAAGTATACAGTCACTCATCATGTCATTATATGGATATCTATATTCTTCATAAATTAACAGTTTTCGTGTTCACTTGTTTCACATTTCGAAAAAGCTTGTCATGCTGGTTGGAACAAAACTTCAACATGTTGTCTCCTCTTTAGCACTTGAAATTATGGAACAAAAAGGTCCGTCTGTTGGGGGTCAAGTAAAGCCACGTGATGATCTTTTTTGGTTTGGCAAACCAGAGATATTATTAAGATTAATACAGTTCATCATATTTCAGGTCGTGATACGTCATTCATATCTTATTTCTCATTTATGATTTAGATTGTATTCTCTTCATTCGATTCAATCGTCATCGTCTTTCTTGTGCATGCAGAATGCCTTTGAGATGGCAACATTTATCTGGTCGATGGTAAGATTAGACCCTCTCTCTCTCTCTCTCTCTCTCTCTCTCCCTCCTGTGCATTTGTGTGTCTGTAGTTTGTGTGCTGCGTGCCTGTGTGCCTGTGTGTGCATGCATGAAAGAGTGCATAAATAAATAGAATGCAATTCTAAAGAATGATTTTTCATTTGGAGGATGCTTGATTATTAATGAAATGGGGTACCGGAAAAAAGATCTTCTCAAGGAGAAGATATGAAGATACCGAGAGCATAAGGCAGGCCCGTTATACTCATGTTTTCATAAAAGCAGTTCTTTCCTTGAGAAATAATCTTAAAAGATTTGGGGAGGGGGGAAGAGAGGAGTATGTATCTCTTATGACTCACACTGATGATGACGGTCTTATTTTTGGCTGACAAAGTGTTCAAGCCTCTTTGAACACTTAACTAATTGCAAGGCACATGATGGTTTAATATTTTAGCTTACATTATATAGAGTAATGTACATAGGCATCTGATGAGGGTTGGGTTTAAGGAGAAAGGGAAAATATAGAACAACAATTCACAACAAGAATTGGAGAAGGAAAAGGCAGTTATGCTCAACCAAATTTCTATATCAAAGAGAGAATAACTATTTGAAATGTTCTTAATTTCTTCCTTCACATAGGATAAATATTTTAGCTCTAACATTAATTCTACTTCAACTTCTAGGTAATCTAAATACATTCACAATACATAAAGTTAAATGTACGTGTTAAGTATTCCAAAAACATCCTCAATCACAACTTACTAAAAGACAATACAATGTATGCTAGACAAATATGAATTTAGAAGAAAATCTTAGGCTTCTACTCCAAACCAAAAAAAAAAAAAACAACTTCTAGTCTTCAACTTTTTCCAACTAAGCATCCACATGACATGGCTGCTGCATTGGCACTACACCAGCATCTAACTCATAAAACTACTTGTCAAAAAGAGAAACTTTTGAAACCCATTCGTATAGCATTTTGCTGAATTTAAGCTTTAACACAGTTTGGGGCATTCTTGATTTTTACCATAGGTTAAGGCTATGTTCTTTCCTCTTTTGCCTTTTTTTTTTTTTCTCAGACAATAATAAGAAAGGAAAACAAGACCTTCCCAACCCCATGGATACCCTCACCATTGCTGCTCAACAGCTTGGTACTACTATAATCAGATATTCATAAATAATCCAAAGAAAAACAGCTAATGATGTTGTATTGCTTTGTGCCAAACATACACATAGATATTCAAGTATATTACCTATATTACATGAAAAGCAACCAATGACCTCAAATAACACCTAGAGGGGGTGAAAAGGTGTTTTTTCAACAAACATAACCAATTCAAATTTAGCTGCCACACGAAGTATCACCAAAATCAAGCAAAGCATAAAATAAAGTAGACACAAAAATTTGGTGACGAAGTGAAAACCTTTTGAAGAAGTCTTCAAAAGTCAAACCACCCCGAGGGCAGCCAACCACAAGAAACGTATCAACTATAGAAGAACAAATTACAATCAGTTTATACTTACAAGACCGTAGTAGTAAAAACCTTATTTGTATCCAACAAACGACTCATTTGCCTTTTACCACAGTAGCTCCAAAACTCTGACCTTTCTTCTACTAAGCTTTCCCTGCAACCCGAAACTCCAGTGGCTAAAGGTTTGATTTGTGTGGTTTTATGAAATCAAAGAGAGTAGAGAATCAAGGCATAAGAATAACAAATTCCTCTCCAAAGTAAGAAACAATAGCTTCAAGGTCTTATGAAAATTGTGGTTTATGAGGCTTATATAGGCATTGAGAAAAATGAGGTTTAATGACCAAGTCGGTCAAAGAAAAACATTGTGTGAGATTGTCGCATTCGAACAGGTGTAATTCGCATTCGAACGCGTGCCAGGTTTCACAATTTATCGCATCCAAGGTTCAAACATCATTGCGACCAAGCATCTCGAATCTGGCTTGATGTTCATCGCGTTCGAACGTGCTTGCAATTAGAGCTATTGGTTAATCTTTGTGAAACTCTGTAATTCTGCCTCATTCGAACCTGGTGCGATCACCCTTGTGATTGAGCCTTTCAGGAGCTTAAATTCAATGCCTTCAAGTCCTCTGAAAGTGGCCTTTTTTGCTTGGGCAGCAGCTCTAGGGAAGATCCTCACTTTGGACAATCTTAGAAGAAGGCATGTCATCGTGATTAACAGATGTTGTATGTGCAAAAGACATGAAGAATCTGTGGATCATCTTCTTCTTCATTGTGAGGTTGCCAATGCCCTTTGGAACACCATCTTTAGCCACTTTGGTTTATCCTGGGTTATGCCTCTTAGAGTGATTGATTTGTTTGCCTGTTGGTGGACTGGAGGTCGCTCCCGGAGTGCAGTTGTGTGGAAGATGGTGCCTTCTTGTCTCTTGTGGTGCTTATGGAAAGAGCGAAATGATCACACCTTCGAAGACAAAGAGAGATCGATTGAGGAGCTCAAGTCCTTCTTTTTCCATTCTCTGTATTTTTGGACTTTTGCTTATTTAGCTCATTTTGTTTTAAGCTTTAATGATTTTCTTGTACATTTCTCTTCCCCTTCTTAGGGGGTCCTTTGTATATTTCCTGTGTATCAGGGCTGCGCCTTTAATATATTTTCTCTTACTCATAAAAAAAAAAGTCCTCTGTTTGCACATCTTGCGATCATGACTGCGATCGGTGCATTTTGGAACTCGATTTTTTGAAAAGCGTATATGAACTCGTTCGAACGGTCTTGTGATTGGGCTGTCTTGAATTCCTGAAGCTTGTAAAATTGTCTCATTCTAACGCCCTTTGATCAAGGCTATGAATGGCAGTTTCTGATCTTCAATTTGAACCAAGTTTTTTAACCTCAACTTAAACACTAAACCTAGACTTACAATACAACAAGTTTTGACACTGAATTTGCCAACAGTGTAAAACCTATAACATATACTGGCTCAAATTACTTATAGATTCAAACTCTTCAAAATTTGAAATAGATTTATAAACCGTAAGAGTGGGAAAAAGTTTAATACCATTACATGTATAGGGAAAAAGTATGTTTTACAAAAGTACACCATTATAGGTAAAAATGGTGAGACCTTATCAATGTTTATGGGAGAATGCACCGTCATAGTTTATATATATATAATATAATAAATATATATGTGTTGTTAGGGTTGCGTGAAAAGAAAGAAAAGGCACGTTATATTGTCTTACGTAGCCTACCTCACACATATTATTATATAGGCTTTGAAAAGTATTACAATGACCACAATACCCTCAAACCCTAATACATTATTCTAACACTCCCCCTCAAGCTGGAACATATATATCATATAAACCCAGCTTGTTACAAATAAACTCTAACTGGTTCTGACATAAAGCTTTTGTAAACACATCAGCTAACTGGTCTCCAGACTTCACGAATGCTGTAGATATATCTCCATCGGGTATCTTGTCTCTGACGAAATGACAATCAACCTCAATATGCTTAGTTGTTTCATGAAAAACTGGATTAGATGCAATATGTAAAGCAACCTGATTATCACAAAATAACGGAATAGGAGTAGGAGCTGAGAACCCAATCTCTTGAAGAAAATGTTGTAACCAGGTCAACTCAGTAGCAGTATGAGCCATTGCCCTGTACTCTGCTTCAGCACTAGATCGTGCCACTACTATTTGTTTCTTACTCTTCCAAGTGACAAGATTACCGCCGAAGAATGTGCAATAACCTGTAGTAGACCGTCTATCTGAAAGAGAACCTACCCAATCTGCATCAGTAAAACCTTCGACTCTAAGATGTCCATTTGGTCTATATAATATTCCTAGACCAGGGGCTCTCTTCAAATACCGAAGAATGCAAGTAACAGCTTCCCAATGTGAAACCCGAGGAGCCTCCAAGAACTAACTAACAACACTAACTGCATATGAGATATCTGGCCTGGTGATAGTAAGATAGTTCAACTTCCCAACTAGACAGCAGTACCTGCCAGGATCTTCAAATAATTCACCTTCATCCTTCAATAATTTCTTATTTGGATCCATCGGAGCATCAACTAGTCGAGCACCCAAGAGTCCTATCTCTTTTAATAAATCAAGTGCATACTTTCTCTGAGATAAGTTGATACCTGTTCGAGATCTAGCAACTTCAATACCTAGGAAATATCAAAATTTGCCCAAATCCTTTGTATGAAACTGTTGCTATAGAAACTGTTTTAAACGGGCAATGCCTCCTGAATCATCTCCAGTAATAACGATATCATCTACATATACCACAAGAAAGATATAGCCTGCACTAGTGTGTAAGTGAAATACTGAATGATCCGTCTGACATCTCTGAAGACCAAACTTCAATACCGCTTCAAAGAATTTTTCAAACCATGCCCTCGGTGATTGCTTGAGACCATACAATGCCTTTTTCAACTTACAAACACGGCCCTGAGACTCCCCCTGAGCAACAAACCCAGGCCCAGGTGGTTGCTCCATATAAACCTCCTCATGCAAATTCCCATGTAAAAATGCATTTTTGACATCCAATTGAAACAAGGGCCAATCCAGATTAGCAGCCAAAGAAATTAGAATACGAACAGCAGAAATTTTGGCAACTGGTGAGAAAGTTTCATCATAATCAATACTGTACGTTTGGGTATAGCACTTAGCAACCAATCGAGCTTTCAATCATTCAACGGAACCATCAAAATGAAACTTAACCGTGAAGACCCATTTACAACCAACAGTCTTCTTATGAGGTGGTAAGGGAACAAGCTCCCACGTCCCATTTTGATGCAAGGCCATCATTTTCAATTCCATAGCTTGCCTCCAACCTGATTGAGATAAAGCATCATGCACTGTCTTTGGAATGGAAATACTAGAGAGGTGGGAAATAAAACAAGATAGTGAAGGAGATAAAGAACTAGCGGATACAAACTGACTGATAGGATGGTGAGTAGTGCAAGAACGTGTACCTTTCCGCAGGGCAATGGGCAAGGAGTCTAATGCAGGATCTGGAGACGGTGAGGATGATGGTGGAGCAGCAGGAGCTGATGGGCGCAGTCGACGCGTATAAACCTAGAGTGGGGCAAGCGAGCGTGGTGGCGACAAGACTGGAGGAGTAGAGGCAGGCTCAGAGAGAAATGGAACAGGCAGCAGAATAGACGCGACATTAGGTGCGAGAGAAGAGTCACCAAAAGAAGTAGTAGTAGGAAAATAGGGGAGAGACTCAACAAATGTGACATCGGCGCTAGTGAAGTAGCATCAAAGAACAGGACTATGGCAACGATATCCCTTCTGAGTGGTGGAATATCCAAGAAATACACATTTAGTAGCATGAGGATCAAGTTTATCAACACCGGGACCTAAATTATGGACATAGCAAACACACCCAAAGACCTTAAGTGGCAAGGAGAACGGGGAGGAAGAAGGATATAAAAGAGAATGAGGAGAGACACCATCTAAGACCGAGGAGGGCATCTGATTAATGAGATAACAAGCAGTGAGAGCAGCATCACTCCAAAATTGTTTGGGGACATGCATATGAGACAAGAGACAACGTGTAATATCCAATAAATAACGATTCTTGCGTTTAGCCACACCATTTTGTTGTGGAGTGTGAGCACATGAGGTTTGATGGATAATGCCTTTATCAGACAAATAAGAGGCAAAAGAACCAGATTTATATTCTTTGGCATTATCTGAACACAAGAGACAGATTTTTTGAGCAAATTGAGTCTTAACCATATTGCGGAAAAGTTGGAAAATAGAAAATAACTCGGTACGATTTTTCATTAAAAATAACAATTTCATACGAGAAAAATCATCCACAAAGGTCACAAAATAATGGAATTTATTGGATGCTATAGTAATGGGACTCCATACATTAGAATGAATCAACTCAAAAGGACTCGAAACCCTATGACCAACTCTGGACGGAAAAGAGACACGATGGTGCTTACTAAGCTGACAAGCTTCGCAAGATACAAACAACTCAAGACGAAGACTCGGGACTTGATGCTTCAATGTAGGAAGAGAAGGATGACCAAGACGACAATGCCATTGAAGAGCGGAGTCCGACGACTGCAAAGCGCGAGAGGCGGCTGTAGGTGCGAGGTCTAGATAATATAATCCACCAACTTCATGCCCCATACCAATCATCTTCCTCGTCTTGAGATCTTGAAAAATACACAAAGATGGGTAAAAACTACCTGAACAATTAAGGGCTTTGGTAATTTTACTAATAGATAACAAACTAAAGGGAAAATCAGGAACATGTAGAACAAACAACAACTCAATGTCAGGACTCAAATGGGTAGTGCCTGAACCGGCCACTTGGAAAAGGGAATCATTAGCAAGGGTGACACTTCGAGGTGTATCAACAGAATGATAATCAGAAAAGGAAGTAGACGTGTGTTCATTTGCGCCAGAATCGATAACCCAGGGGTTGCTAGTAGAGGATAAAAGACAATGAGATGCAGTACCTAACTGAGCAAGAGTAGCAATGGAAGAGGAAGCAGCTCGCTTATGGGCTAAGAACTGAGCATACTCATCTTTCGGAATAGAGATCAAATCACACTCCAAATTGAGGCTTGACAGAGTAGGTGGTCCAGAGATGGCTAGAGAATCTGTTTGAGAAGACACTTGATTGGCAAACCCAATGTTGTGCCATGTATATCCCAACAATAATCCACAGAATGATTGCTTCGGCCACAATGAGTGCATTTGCGAGACCCACGACCGCCAGTACGACCACTTCCTCGAGAATCACGTCCACCTTGAAAACCACGACCACCTCGACTGATACGCCCTCCACAGGAACTACTAGAACCACCACAGGCAGCAATAAAAGCAGCGCAATCACCCTCACATTCAGAATTCAATGCAGGGCCATGATCAGAGAGAGTAGCGCGCTGAATCCGAGAAAAACCTCAAGAAGAGAGGGGAGATCTGAACCACCCAAGATCTGTGCACGAACTAACTCAGACTCGGGTTTCAAACCGAGAAGAAACCTAACCACATCCACATCTTGACGTTGCTTACCCATTTTCTGTAGATCAGTTGAGAGTGGTTGATACATGTCCCGCCCCTTACAGATGGCCACAACTTGATTGTAATACTTGTCCACAGGCTCAGCACCTTGCTCAAGTCCAAAGTATTATTTGCAGACTTCATAAATGTGAGTAATATTTCCAACACCAGAATACATATGACTGAGATGATCCCAAATATCCTTGGCAGTAGGAAAATAAATACACGAGGATCCAATGTGAGGTTCAACATTGTTCAGCATAAGAGAGATAATCTGATTGTCTTCCTGATCCCAAAGGTTGGTGGTAGTAGGATCAGTCGGTTTTCCTGATTGCAAATGAGTATACATACCCTTCCCTCTCAAGAATACCTCAACAGAACGTGCCCAATAGACATAGTTTTTGTCATTTAATTTCACAAATGTCATTGGTATATTACCCATTGAAGCCAAAGTGGGTAAATTTGATTTAGTAGTAGTCATGCTGAGTCGAAACTACCACAAAGTGTACCAACAAGAATAGGAAGCCCAAAAACACAACACAAGTAATAAAGTGTGTAACATGGACAAAAAACCGGCACAAATAAACTGAACCAAGTCTGAAACGAGCTGAACTGAGCCAAAATGGGCCTAAACTGGCCTGAACCAAACTGAACCGTGTCTAAACTCGCCTGAACTGGTCTAAAATGAGATGAACCAGGTCTGGAACTCGCTGAACCGAGTCTGGAACGGCTGAATCGGGTCTGGAACTGGATGAACTGGTAACTGAACCGGCTTGGGCGACCGGGCTGATATGATCCGGGTCGAGTTGACTGAGAGGACGCGGGTGGGGTTGACCCGGAACACTGAATGAGCTGAACTAAATTAATTGGGCTGACCTGTGCGGGTTTGAGTGACCTGGCCCGAAGCAGAGCTGGGCTGTAGAGGATCCGGCCCAAGGACTAACCAGGATATCCTATTCCCGGTTAGGATATCCTTGTTCCGGAGAGGGGGCAGTGAGCACCCGGACCCAAACATGAGGCTTCTTCTCCGGAAGTCACCAAATTTCCGCCGGCGAGATGCAGACCTTGCCGGCGACCACGACAGCAGCAACAACCGAGACGGCCGATGACCACGTCAATCCAATCTCCACCGAACCCACTCACTGAACAACCACCAGGAGAGCCACACCACCACTAAATGCAACTCCAGCCATCGTAGACGACACCAACCGCCACAGACTGCACCAACGCCACCACTAAACATAGCTCCGGCCACCGCAAACAACACCAACGACAACCAACTGAGCACCCTGAATCATCTATTTCAAATCAAGGACGGAGAGCCACGATCGTAGTTCCGTGACGACACCAAATCCACCAAGAACGGAGCAAACCATGGCGATGACAGCGATATCACACCACTAATAACGGTGATTGCGTCGCCACCGCTTGCCAGACACAAGCATGAAGCCCAGTGCCTAAGGTTCCTTCGAGATGCAGCAAAATCAGGTCTTCGGGGGTTGTGTGTTCTATGGTTCTATCGTGAATGACGACAAAACAAGAGAAAAGAAGAAAAAAAAAATTAAGGGAATAAGGTATAGTATGAAGAACGGGATTAAACCCTAGGATTAAACCTTAAGCTCTGATACTATATTGTTAGGGTTGCCTGAAAAGAAAGAGGAGGCACGTTATATTGTCTTACGTAACCTACCTCATATTATTATATAGGCTTTGAAAAGTATTACAATGACCACAATACCCTCAAACCCTAATACATTATTCTAACAATATGTAACTAAGGATTCCTATTTTCCAGAGGATCCAGCTATAGGAGAACAAGGAACGGAGAGGTTCCCCACACCCTCTTTTCTGCCCAACCCTTTGCCCTTCTCTAACCCTTATTACCCAATCTTAGAATAGACAACTAATGCATATTATACACACACAGATATATATGTATATATCCTGAGTTCTTACAAAATTATTATCCAGTGTCTAAGGAACAAAATAAGAAGATCTGTCGAAATGCTTGACTTTCTAATCCTTGTTTATTGTATTCTTCATTATTACATAATGTAACCAAGTTCCACAGGGTGCAGGTTCATAATATAACCAAAAATTCAAGAAAACTGTTTTGAGTGGCTTTTTTTTTTTCTTTTTTTTAAAAAAATTTTGAACTTAAATTAACAACAGATGTGTTTTCCTTGATAATTGCAGCACTGTTTAATGCATTAGATAGTTCTGATTATTTAATTTGTTGTATGCTTTTCTTTCTGTCAAAGGAAATGCAGTTACAATGGCTTTTTATTTATTTTTTGTTTGCTTAGTGGGGACTCAACAAGAGATCATGCTTCATGAAAAACCATTGGATGATAGTCATTCGGTTGGCTTCTGGGTATGTTTCTTTCTCAATATGTAATTCTATTGCAAATGCACAAATTTCTAGTCACACCACTGCTCTTGGTAATGCATATGAATGTGGTGTTTTCTTTCTTTTTTGTTTTCGTTTTTTTCCTACCAATATGACTGTGGTGTCTACTTGCTTGTATTATGCTCTAAGGAAAATGTGCAAATCTCTGGAGTTTCAAATATTAGGCATATGTAGACTAGGTTTCAACATGTTCTTCCACCTTGTTTATTCTATCATAGATGGTGTTATCCTTCATTTACTCATGTCCATTCATCACATCTCAGATGGGCCTAGGCTCTTTTCTAATCAAGCATGCTTAAAAAAAGCGCAATGGTTTTCTACCAGCTTGAATAATCTTAGTCTCACAAATATTATAATGTAGCATGGCACCTCTGGTGGACAAAGCGCACTTTGAGTTTGAAATTTTCATGTTTTTGTGTTCTTTTCTTTGGAAGACATACAGTACTTCTGCATAAGATCATTAGCTCTGTCGCATGCTTGATCAATTCTGATGTATCAATATTAGGAACCATATCTGCATTATAATCCCAATTGAAGTAGTTGAATTCTGGAATGTAAGTTTGTTCCATGCTCCAGATGTTAAATGCATTCCAGTATGTTTTTTCTTCACCACGTTAGGGTATGTATTATAGAAGTCGCCCTTCTTTATCTTTTCTATTCTTTTTGGACTGAATGAGATGCCTTTGAAGCTGTGATAGGTGGTGAATGAAAAGGCCAAAGAAATCCAAAGTGTGAAATTAAGTTAAATCACCTTAGCTAAACCTTGGTCCTGACCAATTCGGATTGGCTGCATGGATCATTTTAAGCTACTCCTCTTCAAACTTGGACCATGTCCCCAGTTACCTCCTTAACAGCTTTTCCTTATACCTCTGCCTATGTCATAATTTGGTTTCAATATACTTTTGCATAGCCGGTCACAAGTTGGAATATAGGAAATTCTGGATAAATTGATTGACAGCAAACAAGAAATTGTCACATCTTGTGAACATGGAACCTAAAGTGTGAAATTCTGTGGGATAAATTGCTAATTTTTGACAAGTTGAAGATAAACCTACCCTGATTATAGCTATTAAATGAGACTACAGAAGGAAAAGCTTCATAGTCAAATGTCTGTTCTAATTTTCACCTTTGGCTTCTCCAAAATCTATGGAAAAACACCATCACAGTCGTATGATATTTCACTTTCATGCCTCATCTTCAGGATGCAATTCTTCAAAGAGTATAGACTAGTTCTGCATACCCTATTGTGCTTTATAATTTAAAAGTACCTTACTGATGCGGAGCACACAAGATGGATCATTATTGGGCCTTATTGGACTTTTTATTAGTTGCATTTTGGTTTTATTTATTATTTATTTTCAGTTGGGTTGTATTAGTTTCATTTGAACGTTATTTATTTTCAGTTGGGTTTTATGTTATTTTAGCGGGTTGTTTAGCCCAAGTAACCCTAGGGTTAGGGTTAGGGTTTAGCCTTTGTTCTATTTAAGCATAAGTTTCTATTGTATTAGCAGTTTTCGTTGAATAATGACATGGATTTGTCTTCTTCTCCCCCCTAATTTTCTCTCTCTCTCCCCTCTCCCGAGCTTGCTTCTTCCTCTCTCTTTGGCTTCTTTTCTTTTCTTCTCTCTCGGCTTCTCCCTCTCTCTTTCTTAAAGCTTTATTCTCAAAGGCCTACTTGTCCTACATCACTTACTGTAGTAGAAAATTTGGGGCTAAAGCAAGTTGTATAGTAAGATTAATCTTTTGGGTTTGAAACACTTAGTTTCTTGGAGCAAAGCTAATTCTAGGCTTCTTTTTTTTTCAATTCTTAACCTTGGCCTGACCCATATAGAGCCTCCCCCAACCCTGATCCCCAGGTGGGTCAGGCCTATGTTCAAACCTAAATTCTCCTGTTTGCTGCTCTCATTTTAATCATCCGACCTACAGGCCTTGGCAACAATTTTAGTCTTTCTGGTAGACAAAAAAAATATATCATTCTAACATGCTGGAAGTTATTATACAAGAGGATTATCTTTATAGACTTGAGGCCGCTGACAAGAGTTTTTTCACTTATTTCAAACTAAAAACAAATGTAAGAACCTGAAACCACTTTAAGGTGGGAGCATGCAAGTTCTATAGACTCCAAATGTGATGTCTAAACTAACTTTTCAATGGTGTATTGTTAAATGAATTTTTGCCACTACTATGTGAAAATTGTACATGTTTAGATTCAATTTTGGTATTTGTAATATTCAAATAAATATATAAATTAGTAACTAAAAGACAATGAGATAGCTAGGACTGATAATTTGGAAGAGAGGAAAAAATGTTACCAGGTTTACAGACTTGGACATAGAGTTGGAGCGGATTTGGATGCAATTTTGAGATTAAAAAAAAAAAAAACCCTAAGTTTGCTAGTGTTAAAACTCAAGTTATTAGTTTATGATCAAACTTCATGGTGATTCTTTATGAATTTGTTAGGTGGTTATATGCATCTTACGATTTTCCATTTTGGTAACTGCAGTATTCTTGTCCAGTTCTGGTGTAGCTACAGCACGGTGCCTGTCAATGTAATTGTTACCCAGGTTAGCATATACTTTTAACTGATAAATATATCACGGTATTTCGAATTCATAGTTTAGACATTTAGTATTGGCTGCATAAATGAAATGACCATATATCTCATTTAGGGCAGTTTTAAGAAGAAAATTTAAATTTCTTCATATATTCCTAGCATTTTGAGTTCAAAGTAACAAAACAGATGCCCCCAGTTGTTGGGCCAGCTTCACGATTTGTACTCTGCCTATGTGCCTATAGTTTCTAGCAGGCATAAGAAAAAGTCCTGAAACGTTTAATCTGGAAATTTTTATGTTGGTCTAGAGAATTATTAGATTGAAAGTGACAGATTTTACTCTTCTAATGTGAGAGTTTTGACCCATGGGCTTTAATTCAAAATCTGTTGAATCTTTCTATTTATGATTTAGTTGAATTTCCTAGGTCAGAGAGGATGTAAGTACTATACATTCACCTATCTTAACAATGTTCCCTGCCTTTATCTTGCCAGAATGAAAAGAGCAAAAAATAATAATAAATAAAAAAATCCATGGTTCTCATAAAAGTCGGTTTTGGAAGCATCAATAGGCTGAATTTGGATCAATCGAAGTCTTTCTAAATTGAGAACCTGTTGATGAGGTCTGACATGTCAGACTTGAGCCATGTGTCATCAATTTCATAGTTTGACGTGGCACGCTGTCAATTAATTAGACGTCAGGTTGACAAAGAGACCTATTTGGAACTTAAGTAAAAACCTAAGGACCTAATTATTGAAATTGGAAACATGAAAACTAAATTTTAGTCACAATAAAATCTAGAGACATTTTGATTTTTCCCACAAAGAAATTGAGAGTCTGTTAGCTCCTAAAAAGTCTGAAAAGACAACCTTTTACCTAAGTACCTCAATTTTTTCCTGGCTTCCTACATCAAGTTGAGGCTTGAGAAAAAAAATTAGATGGCAATAGCTACTGAGGATGTGAACCATATGCCTCACATGGAACCAAATGGTTAGGAGGTAGGATTACAACCTGGGTGGGTTGGTCTTGGTAAAGGCTAACCCAAACTCAAGCTAAGTCTTTTAACCTCACGCTCTAAGCCAGTCCAACCCAGCCTTCAACCCATACAAGTTAGCTCAAGCCCAGCTTGTATAAAGATTTTTGGGTTAAGCTTGGGGTATCTAATAATCCAAGCTTGAAGTTAGCTTCAAGTCAGACTCATAGGTTATAGTAAAGTAATGCTATTTAGTAGATAGCTATACGACTGGTATACAACTGGAATAATGTGGCAGTAAAAATTAGCCCTTGTTTTTGCTTTTTTCTTTCTTACAAATGCTGATCCAAAGGCTGATTTTTATTGTCAAATCATCAAGTTGTATGGCAGTTGTATATCAATCTACTAAATATCATTACTCGTTATAATAGTATTATGAGTGATACTACTCTTTACACCTATTTTATACCAGCTGACATGGCATATTTTAAGTATCTTTCTTTTTGTATATTTTTTTAAGCAGTTGACATGAGAAGCCATTTAAAACACGTCACGTCAGCCGGTGTATAATAGGTGTGATAAATAAGTGTGAAGAATGTCATTACTCATAGATTATTATAATTTTTTTTACCATTAACTCAATGCAATTCAATTAAGTCTGAATCTTAAATTGGGGTCAGATATGAATCCTCATCAACTACTCAAGGTCGATCATATCTATTCTTTTTTTATCATTCTATGATATCTAAATTATACTCTATGTTGTCTCCCTAATCTCTTCACCACTTCTACACATGATTCTAAGCCTTTCTTTTCCTCTTTTTCTATTCCATCAACTTGAATTAAATCACTTTTTTTGTCCAGTGCATTATTCACTCATTCTTACTCATCATTCAAAAGACTAATAAAACTTTAACAAATATGAAAGAGCTACAAACATATAAAATTAAAACTTATATATACTTCAAATACCAAAAATTAAGGCAAAAACATTATAAGCATCAAATACAAATAAAAACGAATATATAAATAGAAAGAAAAGTTAAATTTCCATAGATTGTATATAAAATATTGGAAAAAGCTATCTTATTGGAGGAGATTAGTTGGAGGCAAACGTCAATGGCTCTTTTGGCTAAAAGAGGGTGACAAATGCACAAAGTTAGTCATCGGGTGGCGGCGGTGGCCAACTCGAATAGGAGAAACAACTCCATTGAAGCGTTGGCAATGGGTGGTTCAAGCTCTTCTAATCAATGTGTTATCAGGGAGCATATTGTGCAATACTATGATAGTTGTTCTTAGAACAGTTCAGCTGGTGGCTAAAGCTGGATGAGCTTGTTTTTTACTCCATTCATGTAGAGGAAGCCTCGGGTTTAGAGAGCCATTTGAGGAGGATGAGTTTCTTAAGTTGGTAAAAGGTATGAATAGTGATAAGGCACTAGGACCTGATGGTTCTATGGCTTTTTCCCAAGCTTGTTGGGATGTGATCAAGACAAAATTGTGGGGGTGTTCCATTATTTTCATGCTAGTAGTAAGTTTGGAAAAAGTCTTAATGCCACTTTAATTGCTCTCATTCCGAATAAATTCAGGGCTATTGATCTTAAAAACTTCCGGCCTATTAGTCATGTAAGTAGAGTTTATAAGATTATTGCCAAAGTTCTTGCCAATAGGTTGAGAAGGGTTTTGGCAAAAATTATTTCGAAATTCCAGAATGCTTTTGTTCAAGGTAGAAAAATCCTTGATTCCGTTCTCATTGCTAACGAATATCTGGATAGTAAAAACAATTTAGAAGGTTTCTCACCTTTCCTACTATTTGATCCGACTACTCTTGCCTATTGCAGATTTTAACCAAAACACCACCTTCATCTTGAACCATGGATCAAGAACAATAACAACATACAACATCAAGTTAATCCTATCCATTTTTCTCCAATACTTCTCATAGTTAAATCTTTATATTAGAGGCCATGCCACCCAAGATAGGATCAACATTGTCACATATCTCATCTAAAGTGCTTCGAATGACAAAAAGTTGTTGAAAATATAAATTGGAAGTAACATACAGTGAACCAAAAAAGGTCAGTGTGACTTCATAAAAAAATTTCAAAAACTTTACAAATGCCCAGACATTTTCTCAATCATCATATCCGGGAGGTCCTAAAGGCCTTGTCTCACTCCCCATCTTTGTCACTGAAAATGACGAACATACTGCATATCCTCATCCCCCATTAATTAGTTCAAAGGCTCTTTAACACCCCAAGTGCTAAAGGCCCTTTAGAACCTGATTTTTATGTCAAAATTTCAATAGGATCCATAACCCTTCAAAACAAAACTCTCAATAATTATTATGACATTCCAGGCTGGGTTTACTTGTCCAAGTCATTTTGGTCCTCAAAATCCATTGTTTCCATCAATCTCTGTTGTTTTTCAGCCCAACCTCAATTTTTATGTTCTTTTCAATTCAATCCTTAATAGTGTTCCCTATTTAGACTACTAAGATTAGTTGAAGGAGTCCTTTGTAATTTGGGATCAGTTTTTTACTAAATCAACAGGGTTTTCTTAAGTTTTCGCTTCAGCACCATCATCTCTTATATGATTATGTGCACCTTCAAGAACAAGATGTCAAGGAGTCTGTTCTCCTCATTTATTTTCTGCAAGCCCTTGTCACCTTCATCCATCAAACTTGATTTCTATAATGGAGACTAGTTCTGCATGATAGTAACTACTTGAAAGGAAATTGCCAAAGATTTTCTTCTCTTTTAAATGAGGGATATCATAGAAACCTATAGATGACATATTTTTGTAGCATTTAATATGTTAGGCTATGTGGAATCTGGTTTGTGTCCCATCCGATATGACGATAGAAACGTTATGGTTTAAATGGGTTTTGTCTTACCTGTTTCGGTGTTTTGAGTCTTAACCCAGTTGAAGGTTCTTTTATAGCCACTTCTATTTTAAAGTGTTGGTTATGCATTGTGAATGATGCCTTCATGTACTGTTTCTCAAAAATAGTAAAATTTCGCTGCAACTCGATAAACATAGCCCTTAATAATAAATCATGTAAATCTCTGTGTTTTGTGATTGCTTATTTTTTTCTTTCTTTTTCGGTTCTCACTGATCTAAAAAATGGGAGAAATTTCCTATCATAATATACGTATCATGCGATAACCCTTGATGATTTCAGATGGGATCTCGGTGCAAGAAAGCATTGGTAGCCGAGAGTGTCAGAGACTCACTCCATAGCTGGTGTAAGAGAGTGAAGGAGAGGTCTAGATTACGCGATTCTGCGCTGTCACATACCACAAGATCAGTATGTTCACTTGAATCAACGGTTGATGAGAGGGATGAAATAACAGTTGCATCTGGTACACTATCTCAAAGCTCTTCCCTGGCCTCACTGAACCAGGTAACTGTGGAGTCAGATGAACCGGTGCTTGAAACTTGTGACGTCAGACATGCAGAATATTCTTTCCGGGTTGAAGAATATTTGTCTGATTCTCTAAGGGTAAGCGCATCACTCCCTCCCACCAATGATGAAGAAGAAGACAGTGCAGGCAGTGGAGAGGAAGGGAAAGTTGAGACTCTCTTTGACTTGTTTCAGAAGCATGAAGGGTAGCTTATGTATACACTTAAAAAGAGTTTAAATTGTTCTGATTAGAGCAGCATTATCGTTCGTTAAAGCTATTATTATTCAAGTTAATCCGATTAGTCTTAATTAATTAATCGCACCCATTTGGTAATGCATGGAGCATCACCTTCTTTCAGTCAATGATTCAAAAAAAAATTTATAAAAAAAAACACCAAAAAGAAAAACAAAGCAAAACAAAAGCAAAAGCATTTTCCTTTGTCGGCCAGAAGATCGACATCACTGCAATTTGAGTTTTTTTTTTTTTTTCCATTAAATCTCTACTTATTTTAAAAGTTTAATTTATTAAAAAATAGTTAAATTTATATTTTAACACTCATCAATAAATAAGGTTCAACACATGAAATATAAATAAGATGTAAATGACAAAAACAAGGCTCTAGCTCAATACCTTTCTCTAATCCTAAAACCTTAAACTAATAAATATAAGAATAATAATAATAATAATGTTGTCTTTATCTTCAAATGTAACCACTTAATTTATATTCTAAGAGGAAAAATATTATGGGTACCAAATATTTTACGAAGAAATGGTAATTAGCTAGATGATATAAAACTTATTCCTTGGTACTAAGCATTTCAATGGATTAGAAAAAAGCATTTCAATTGATTAATTGTTTTGATTATGTCCAATAAATAAGCTCTACATCGACTTGATAATCATTTGGTAAAAACTTTAGTACACCTCCTAGCATTTCTCTTATGCAAGTAATCATGCATTATCGTCACAAGTTCATTTTTTATGGATTCGGAGCATACAATGTTGGCTTGGTATATAATTTTAACAAACTGCAATTCCCTACTGAACTCTGGCCAAAAAAAAAAATAACCCATATCCACATTCTTCCTTTTTTATTTTTTTTTTTTATAAATAAATAGAAAAATTATACGAGTATGAAGTAGAGCTACTAGAATTTGTAAATTGCACATTTTTTTTCATTATTATTCAATAATACGTATACATGCAACCGCAGAGAGAGATAGAGAGAGAGAGAGAGATCCATGGAATGGAAGATAATTATTGAGCTACAACATTTCATTTCATTTGTGACTGCAAATGAAAGCAAACAAAAAACATTAAAAAAAAAAAAAAAAAAACAAAAAAGAAAAAAGCAACTCATTCTAAAACATAACGACCATGTCCAACCAACAAAACATGCAGTAATTAATTATCAAGTGACAGAGGGAGAGAGAGCAACTAGAAAATCAAATTCCTTCAAGCGGTGAGCTCCTCCTCCTTGTGGGTTTCAATCACAAGATTAGACTGCGGGTAAGCAACACAAGTGAGGACCCACCCCTCGCCGATCTGGTCATCGTCGAGGAAGCTACCGTCCGACTGATCCAAGTTCCCTTCCACAACTTTCCCGGCGCAGGAAGAGCAAGACCCTGCCCGGCACGAGTACGGCAGGTCAATACCAACCTCCTCAGCCTGGTCCAGGATGTACACGTCATCCGGGCAATCAAACTCCTGTGGACCTTCAGGCGTAATCAGCTTGATCTTGTGAACAGCCATGGCTGTTATACGCCCTCCGCGGCCGCCTTTTACGCCGAAAAGTGCCTGCCCGACGCTGGGGAGTGACCGGAGGCTTGTCACTGGCTGCCGGCGGACGAAGGAGGTGCTGACCATGGTGCCGGAGAGAGCAGCTGCGGTTGCCATTTTTCCTTTTATTTTTTACTTTTTTGGTTTGGTGAAGGTGAGAGAGGCAACGAGTGTTGATAACGCGGAGGGTGGTGGAAATATAGCATGGCTCAGAATGCCCTATCTGACACGTGGCGGCCTTTTGTGGTGGAGTTTATCTTTTTTTTTATCACCTCAGATTTATTGGTGACTGTGGTGGCCACAAGCCCCCTGCTCATGAACTTACTTACTGTCGTCATCGCGTCTGTGGCGTTTCGTTGAGGGATGAATCGGTCTTTTCCTAATTTTCTATTTTGAGGAAAGGGAAAGAAGAGAGAGAGAGCGAGCTAATTGGCCCTTTCTTTCGATGTGGGTTCTGGATAGGTCTGATATGATCAGCTTTACCACCACAATCACACACTAATGTCTAGATTTTTTTTTTTTTTTTTAAGAGGAAAAAAGGTAGGTGAAAACAAAAAAAAGGAAAAGAACAAAAAACGCATGATACAAATACCACAGGTTTAAGGGATGCATGGCAAGTTGGGAACCACCAGTTACATATCGTAGTTTTAGTTTGTCCCATTACTTCTTTTGAGGTAAAAAATTGCATTGGACGTAAAAATTGGACCATGCTCCTTTCCTTTTCAAATGATTTGGAGAGGATTTTTTTTTTTTTTTTTTGTAAGTACGAGTTGGATAGGATTGAGTTAATATAAATTGAGAAATAGAATTGTAAAAAATATATATGTATATATATTGAAATGACAATTTTATTTCTCAATTTACACTAACTGGATCTTATTTATTTCATTTGAAATGGAATCGTTAATTTTTTATATAACTCACGAATTTAATACAAAATTAACAAATTTGAATTAAAATTTTATATAATTGAGTTTGAGCAATTGGAGTCAAACCGAAATAACCCTTTTAATAAAAAAATCAATTTCAAGAGTCATTTGGAGTCAAACCAAATTAACCCTTTTAATAAAAAAGTCAATTTTAAGTCAATTCACTTAACTTATAGGTGACCCTTCAAGAGTCACTTGGAGTCAAACCAAATTAACCCTTTTAATAAAAAAGTCAATTTTAAGTCAATTCACTTAACTTATAGGTGACCCGCTTACTCCGTATAAATTAAATTAACTTTTTTTTACAATTAAAAATCAAAATCCTAATGGACTAAAATTCATATAAATTTCTTTATTTATTAATTTCTTTTTTTTTTGGCATTTAAATTCATATATAAATGGTCACAAGTCAAATTTGAATCAACTCAACACGAACTTTTTATTGAATGAGTTCTGCACAACAATTCAACCCAACACAACTTTTTTATTAAACAAGTAATGTAAATCGTATTGTCCCTCCCAATTATTTAAAATAAATGGCATGTCTTAAAATTGAGGAGCTTAGCTTCTTTAACTAAATGGGCTGGGCCGTGTTTAAGTCAACCCAAAACACCCACACCAATTGACAGCCCTAACGAAAACCCCCCACCCGCTCTTTTTTGGTTCCAGTTCAGTTACCATGCACAACCTCGAGTTCGTCTCCGACAAATCTTCCAACCCCCCCTGCCCCGGGGGAAGAAAAATGAATGCGGGGCACGTATTCAACGGTTTCAACCCAACCATTTACGGAAAATAGAAGCAAATGCTCAGGTATAAACGGAAGCAAAATCTATAAATTCTTACATATTCAGAAGCACAAAATTCATTACTGAAAGTCCCCCTCAGAAGTCATTTTGTCCCAAAAGATGAGACATCAATCCTTGCACAAGGCAGCTACTATTTGTAAAGGGGCAAAGAAGAAAATAATAAAATAACATGAGTCTGATATTTTGCTAAATTTCAAGACTATAGAGACAATTTCTGCTTCCTAAATTAAGGGCTTTCACTTACAGCCGGGGAAAACACAAAAATAAAAAATAAAAACAAAAAAATCTCAGGGCATCCCCAGAAGAGAGAAAGAAGAATACATCCCCATCCTCAAACCCTGTGATTTGAATATGTTGACAATGCAGAGTCCCTCGTACATGACCACAAGCTTCCTCTCATAGTTTATTGTGTTTTTACCCAAAGTGCTCAGGGAAGTTCTCTACGGTCTGTTTCCCCTCACAAGACTCCTAGTCACACTTGATGTTTCTGTAGATCCTCCTCACAAACAAATTTGAGCCCAAGTAACCAACAGCTCCTACACATTTAAAAGGACAAAATCAGTGTCAAGCAAAAAAAATAAATAAATGATAAGATCCTTCATAATTTTGTTCCTCCTCGTTCAGTTGTTCTTAGCCTCACATAAGCAGCAAAATCCACGGGCATGCGCTGTGGCAAATGACTACAAAGCTTGCTTCAAGAGAACCCACGCCAAGGGCAATTCTAGCTCATAAGTCTATCATTGAAAATTTAATGTAAATATAAAGAACCTAAGGCCTACTCAGATGCAAGGGCTCATAAAATTTTAAAAGGTCAAAAGAAAATTTCTTTTCCGCATCAGCTCAAAATTCAAACCAAATTTTATTCAGTTCCTCTACACAATTTATCTTTGACTGACAATGAGAAAATAAAAATATTAGTACGATTTCAAGCACATGAGGCTTCAGTGACAGAATAAAAGAGTTGGATCCTTGAGAGTGAGCACAAGCACCCCATGAAAAAGATATAAATAAATAACTCAAGGAGGGAGCTTTTCCACATTAGACAATCCTAAAAGAATGTCAAAGAAGCAACAAAAGAAGGTGAGTATTACTATTTAAAATTCAGTAAAATTGTGAAAACACTCACCACAGAGGATTCCTAAACCGAGACAAAACATCAAAGTGTATCCAAAATAGAAGCTTGTCTGAAAGAAGCCTGACATCTTGGTCTTCACATAATAGTAGTAGATTGAGTACAAGTACACATAGACAGCTGTAGAGGCAGCAGAGAAGAAAGAAGTCCACCGCCAATGATAGTTTTCAGCATTTAGCAAGAAGTATGTCCCCACAATAGTCACACATACAGTGACAATAATGAGAATGAGGAAAACCAGCAGCATAAATCCGTACACATAGTACACCTGTTGAGCATAAAAAGCAAAATAAGAGTTACTCATGTTCAACATATCTTCAAACTTTATTGTGCTCTCATACTGATCTCTATTTATGCTGTAAAATGTTGACATCCATCTGTCCAAAGACACTATCAGAAAAAAGTAAATCTCGCATATATATTCAATACAAAATTCACAAGAAAAAAAAAAAAGGAAATGTTCCAGTAAAACAGAATAAGCTTTCCTACTAATTAAATTCCTGTTCATTCAAACGCTCTTGAGTGGCTATCAAATGATATCAAATGAAATCCATTGCATTATAATGCAGAATGTCAATATTACCATGTAACAAGAAACCTCATTTTAACAATTAATCACAATGTAAAAAATTTACATGTTTCCTCACGTACAGAGTCTACAGACATTTATGTCACAGTTCATTGTAGTTTTGAGAGAGGCAAATCAGTCATTCGAAACCCTGTATCCATACTTGTTAAAAAGAATTTTACAATGTCATGAAATCACTTTTTTTTCTCTTAATTTTCACCAGCTAAGTATGGTAGTGATACCACAGCTGTAACTACATCCTAGACAATAGTTTCATGCCTCTGAACGCCACACATAATGACCACTTAATATAAATGACTCCCAAATCTTCCATACAACCCAAACAACCCACAGAATTTTGAAACTCACCTTGTAATTCCAGAAGGATGTGAAAACAAAATACATCTCAATGAATATGCTGCCAAATGGTAGCAATCCACCCATAATTGAGACTACAGATGGCGTGAGATACCATTTTTTCTCAGGGATTGGACGAGGAATGGTCTTGACACGACAAGGATTGTTTGGTGCACCACTCCAATTTCTTCCAACAACTGTACCAAGAAGTGCTAGAGGGAAAGAGATAAAACCCCAGATGACAAAGACAACTACCATTGTGCCAAAGGGAATAGCTGCTAGAGACCCATAGAAGATAGCAATCGTGTTCAAGATGAACCCAATACCGAAGCACATAAACGGAAATAGAGATGCTGTGAGAATCATCGACTTTATCCAGTTTTTACCTGACAGCACGACATGGAAGTTATGCAAAAATGTGGTAATGAAAAAAATAAATAAAAACATCTCAGACAAGTATTACTAAAGCCAAAACAAAACCCTAATGCATAAAACAGGAGAATAGCAGAAATAAGCAGATAAGGCTGCTAATGGTCAAAATGCTTACCCCCATTACGCGAGTACATCCCACCACTCACATAACCAGAAATGAATGATGTAAGAGCATAACATACAATGAAAGTTGTGACAATTGCTCCTCTCCTGAGACGCATAAATAACAATTGAAGGATGCCATAACAAAAATGAGAAGATGAAGGAAAACATATAAAGCTAATGATGTTTGATGGCAGGATGATTGAGCTACCATCAAATGCATAATGTAACTGCTCAGGATTTATACACCAACCAAAAAGTCTCAAGAAATATGATGAAATTAATTATTCAAAATAATGTCCCATGTAGTTATTAGCAACTTCTCAACATACCCGACATACAACATTCCAATAATTGCCAATAAGATGACAAGGAGGACAAGCAATGCTAGCTGGGCACCTGTCCCAACAACAGCCGAAAGAACCACTAAATTGCGAGGAGGTCGAAAGACATCCCCATGCACAAGTTTCCAACCAGACTCTTCACTAACATCTCTTTCCTGAGAAACAAGTGCCATAATAGCAACCAAAAACTTCACAGTTAGCAACAACTATAGTTAAAAGAAGGGCGGGAGAGAAGAGGGGTGGGAGGCAGAATAATCAACCCATCAACAAAAGGAAAAAAAAAATTACAATATAAATATTAGTGAAAATAGCACTACCAGAGTCTCCAAATCATCATCTTCCCGAGCATATTTTGCATAGTCATTCCTAAGTGTGCGCATTAATATCATTGACACCAAACCAGTGAGGAAGATAACCATCATGAATGAGTTAAAAATGGAGAACCAATGGATCTGCACATTAACAATGCACACACACAACTCTCAATAACAGTCAAGAATAGGAATAAGTGGATAATCAAGTAGCCAATAAAAAACCATTAAAAATATCTGAAATGATTTAGTCAGAAATAAATTTGGAGCCCATGATACAGAAAACAAAGTGAACCGCACATGCACGCATGCACACACGCAGAAGAAGAAGAAGAAGAAGAAGAAGAAGAAGCAAGCAAGCAAGCATATCATGTTACCTGGTGCTCAAAGAAAGGGTAGTCCAAATAAACATCAAAACGACGTGCAAAAGTGACATTGGTTTGAATCCATTTGACAGAATATGTCATATCCAGTGATTTTCCAGCTGCCAATGGCTTTGGGTTTTCTTGAGTGAGATTCACATGAATAATCTGCAAGAATAGAGGCTTAACTATGATCCCAAGATAAATTCTAAACACCAATATAGAATTCAAATGCAATTTGAAAAACCAAAAACCTGATCTTTGTTGTATTTGATGACAATATTCTTATGCGTGTAAAGGACATGCTTGCCATTATCGCCATTCTTATCTGGATGCGAATCACCAACAAAACCTGAAACATTGAAAATAAGTCACAAGCTACCCAATTATATGCAAACTCAAATACAACAAACCAAAGCAAGTGAAATGCATACCCCATAAAGGCAGATCATCTGAACTTGTAGTCAGCACGCCGAAGACCAACATTGGAAAAGAGGCAAGAGATCAAGAGTAAGAGCTCCAATATAGTAAACAATAGAGAAAAAAAAATTACCCTAATACAAACCAAAAGAATGCATACAAAACATATACAGCAGCCTAAACATGCATTTCTCCAGATTTCTACAGTACAAGGCAATATGGTCATTAGATCAACATATCGAAATCCATGTAGCAATATGCTACGGTGAATACTGATATATTGTGTGTTCAAAAAGCCTCCAGCAAACTCTATTCTTTGTGAGAGTCAAAATCAAGTAGACATAGTCTCAATGCTGAAGCATGCTGGAAATTTAGCACTGAATTTCAGTTTGGAACTCCCAACTGCTTAAACCTGTAACTGTCTCAGCATTTATAATTGCCATCAATGATTTAAGCAGCCCGAACCAATAAAAGAGGTTAATGTATAAAAATCATTTTAAGTGTCACATATTTCACACTGACACATAAATCCATTCTTAACTGCTTATAAATTAGAGTTATCACCTTAAAACAAGCATTGTTTCAGTGTTCTTCAAGGTTCTGTCTCTTCATTTTGACAACTCTAAGATCACTAAAAAGGTATATGCTTGTGCTATTACACAAGGCATAGAACTTAGTGAAGGTAGCCGAACTTTATACAAAGAAAACCTAATTCATTTGTCGCTGTAAACGAACATAATATTCTCTTAATTTTTGTATGTATTGTATTTATAAAAAAAAAAATGTATGTATTCTCCTGGAATCAAAACACAATAGTATTGAGATTATCGCTATATCAGTCTCTAGCTTTGCTTTTCCCACCACAAATCCAGCACTACTTGTATATAACCTCGCCTCCCTCCCTCCCTCCGAAACTCTATACTAATAGCATTTTCAAATATTAAAAAAAAAAATAACAATTTATGGCAAAACATGTTTCCCACATTTCTGGACCTTCTACAGCACTTCCATATGTTTTAAAATGAATAATCAAAAACAAAAGAATTATCACAATGTACTAGTAAAACATCAAAAGATACACTGAAAAAACATACCCACAAAGAATTCAAGCCAGTAACTATTATCAATTGCATCCTTGAACTGTTTAACCTTTGCTTCATTAAGATCCAGTCGACAAATGACAGCCCTGTCCACATTTTCTGTGCAAGGAAAAAGTCAGTATATAAAACTAATTCAACTCAATTAAGCCTTAATCCCAACAATGTTAGAGTCGGTTCAATTAATCAACCCCACTCCACTATCAAAGTTCAAGGGATAAGATGGAAATACATACTTTCAAAGTTTATTGGGATCTGGCTATCGATAAGTTCATTTCCACCAAGGACTTCACCAAGACCACCCCATTTGTGAGCAGCAGTGCCGGATGAACCGCAAAATGGAAGGCTGTAATAATTGTATGTTTCTTGTGGATTATTATAGGGGCCAACTTTATTCACCCAAAGGGTAACTTGGTCATCTGGTTGATACTGCAGAAGAAATGAAAGGGATATCAACAAACTTCTATAGCAGTTCAGGTCAAATGTAGATGTGACAAAACATAAGAAAACCATTGGACTCGATAAAAGGAAAGGCTGCATTTCAAGCTATTTACACATTATAAGTTCAGCTCCTGATGCACATACCACACAAAAACAATGTGTACACAAAGAATTGAGAAAATAGAAAAAGGCCAGTTCATCTTAGATAACTACTTTTTAAGAAAATAAGCAATGATACTTGCATCCTCAAATTTTCAACCCAAAAAAAAAAAGAAAAGGAAAAGAAAGAAAGAAAGAAGTATTATAATTTCCCAATTAGAATAATGTGCTTTTTTTCTTCTTTTGATAGGTCAAATAACCCATGCCCCCATACAAGAATTTTGAGCCTATTACTTCACCCACTGCCCCTTGTTTAAGGAAGGAGGAAATTCTACTTCTGATTTGAACACCATTGGCAGCTCAAATGCTTCTTGTTCAAAAAGCAAATGAAGGGGGAAAAAAACAGAAATTGCATATGATAACCACTGAAGAGGTTCAGAAACTTTCTTTCAACAACCAAATGAAGGTAAAAAAAAAACCAGAAATTTGCATATGGTAACCACTGAAGAGGTTCAGTAACTTTCTATAATGTACATGTTCTTTTTCTTCAATAAGCTCAATAGTGGCATCTCCTCAGAACTTCATGCATAAGGATTGCATGTGCAAATTGCCTAGACACTTGCAATTCGTTTCTTGCTGCACTGGAAGTTGGCCCTCTTCTTGAAATGTAATAAATAAACTAAAGGAAAACGAAGTCACTATCTCCTATGAGCTCAAAGCACAATTATATTCTAATGAACTAGAGTCAATGCCCCGATCCCAAGTTTCTACAATAATTTTGATAAGTCTGCCAATTTAATTTCCAGACCATTACAGGAATATCCTTCCAAATCTCAAATCTCTCAGTGCACATCCAATTAGAATCAGATCCAACTTATGGCATTAGGTCATGGGAATTAGCTTGTCACGAAATCATAAGCTGTAGGTCATAATTCGAGGTGCTTAAAAAGCATAAAAATACATCTTAATTTACAGTGATACGTTCTTTGTGTTTAGAGAGAACCACTATTACCACTCTCACCATTAAAATCATCAGCACCACGACAATCCCACCAACCCCCACAATCAAATTTGCCACACCCATCACTAGCAGCTCAACTATCCTGCAATCAAATGACTTACGAGCCCACCTCCACCTCTATCACACCCACAGAGACGACACCCGTAAAATGTTAAACCCACCCGAGATCTAACCCCTACACAGCGACCCTAATCACTACCTCATTCCCAATGTAACATACATAGATACATAGACACATACATAAAAGCATATACACAATCATACACATATATCTGAAATGTATACATTAGGTTCTTAACCTTAAACAAAATTGAGCTAATCAGATGCATTAACGAGCACGAAAACCACTAAATCCCATATCAAATTATAAATCTTCGGAATGAAGCAAAGAAAGTCAAATCCCAGCGCGCAACAATGACGAATTCGGCAGATCTGAATCGAATTCAAGTATTCAACAAAAAACACGACGCGGTTAACAAGATCTACGAGTTGAACCGGCGAGTCACGACTCGGCAACAAAGTCGTTTCTAGGGTTTGGATTGAGAGCTAGAGGAACAGAGCGAGCAACTTTACCTTGTGATCTGACTCCGAGCCGAACGCGGAGGAGAGAAGGAGGAAGAGGAAGGTGAGAACGGCGAGAGATCGGACGGTGGAGGACATGGAGATCGCCGGCGAACGTCGGATCTAGACGGTCCAGGTTTTTTTCCCAAGGTCTTCTCAGACTTTCTTTGATTAGATTTCCTGAACCTCTGAAGAATCCTTCTCTTTTAGAGTGTGTGAGAAAGGGGAGACTTGGAAAGCGTTTACTCTGAAAACTTGTTTTTCTTTTTTATTTTCCTCTTTTTTTTAATTTTTGGTTAATCTGATTTTGTTGGGCCCTTTAGGCCCATTGTTGCAGTTTCGGCCTTGCTGCAGCTACAGAAATAGGTTGAGCTAGGTTCCTCAACACTCATGATCGTGTCTATGAACCCAATGTTTTCGCCTAGGTCCAACTACTTGAATAATGTTTTGAAAAAAAATAATAATAATAATAATATTTAAAAATATATATATTTTGATGCGATTCAAGGTGATACTTTTTTTTTTTTTTTTTTTGTGGGGTTCAAATTTTAGTTTTTGTTTTTAGATTTATTTTTCTCAATTTTGTGAACGATTTTCAATCAGACCTCCAAAATGAGATTTTTGTTTGGCCTTGGTTTTTTCAAATGGCATAATCAACTTTGACCCTCCCATTCGTTCAAGATCAAGGCACAGGTTTGTATGCCAGCAAACTATACTTTGTACTAGCATATGAATTCGTTGAATTAAAAATAACCACTTAGGTGTCCTAGCTTTATTAAAAATTGAAGTCCTTTTTTTTTTGTGGTCTACAAAGTCTCCTCTGACAGTAGTTGAGCATTGTTGAGCATTGAGTCAACAAAGTGCAATTTACCACTCATCGGTAACTCATGCACGTCCAACCCATCAACCATGGTAAAAGCTGGGTATGAAAAAAATTGTCAAAGGTAGAAAAAATTTGGAGTTAGGTCCTAAGCAGCTATTCTGTGGTCACTTAGGGACCTGTATCCATGTCAAGATCCCTTTAAAGCTAATAATAGATTTTTGTCTTCAAATAAGCAATCCAATGTAAGAAAAAACTGATTTACCATATACAAAATAATTACACCCATAAAAAACATGCCCATCCAACACTGCGAGGACCATTTGTGATAACTCGATTCATAATTACATTTAGTCACTTTAAAATAATAATAATAATAATAATATAATTATGAACTGAATCAATCGTCAGAGGGTAAAAGAAACAATTCTACCATACATGTATCTTACAACGTATCATAAGATTACATCTATTGCATTAGAGTTACATAACACATAATATAAACTCAGCGGAAATATATGCTATGAGAATAAACATCATACATAGAGCTGACAACAAATACTAATGATTAACATTTGACACTGTGACATATACAAAAAAAAATGACTATACAAAACGCGTCACATGTAATACGAGCTAAATATACATTAATAGAGTCTGTGAACACATCACAATAATGTATAAAAGAATAAACTAATTGTCTAGTCTATACAAAATAATGCATCCCACGACATTAGTCGTAATAGCCCAAGTAGTAGACCACAGGATTATCATCGACACTCTTAGAACCTGCATAAACATCTATGCAACTATAGAGATCATCCATGATTACAATGGCGGAAAATAAAAAAGTGTGGGTCAACAGTTTCAATGAATAAAGACCCATTAATTTTTTTTAATGAACCAAAGAGTTCATTTGCATAAGTTTACAATAACAACTACTAAAGATTTAGCATTTATTTTGAAACATAAAACAGCTAATAAAGTAAATATTAATATAGTCATAAAACATCCAAAATATAATAATAGTTAAGTATGTATAAGCATCTTCCAATCTTCCGCTTGGAAGTATATACATACGAACTCATCTATGATAATAAGTATATCATATAACTCAGTTACACCAATATACAGGCATTTCATTCTTTTTTTATGAAACGCAAGCATATAAGTATATTTAAGCAATAAAATATAAATCTCATATGCAACTAGCCGTAAGAATATACATATGTTCCGTTCTTTGCGAACTCATATGCATACTAAACATCTATAATAAAGTTCAATAAATCATATCATAAATCATTACATAAATTCATCATGTTCTGCATGCACTGTGCTCACAATTCTTAACAACCTTTGTGGTCGAGATCCATATACCATTTTCTAGGCACGCGCTCCATTGACCCACATAGCGTATGACCATAAATTATATTCTAGGCACACGGTCTATTGACCCTAGTGGCGTAGGTTCATAACTCATTTTTTAGGCACACGGTCCATTGACTCCCACGGCGTAGGTCCATAAGCTCATTTTCTAGGCACGCGGTCCATTGACTCCCACAGCGTAGGTCTATAAATTGTTTTCATGTGTTCTTTTCATAAACATGCTCATAAATATCATGCAAACATTTTGGCCATAGTTATTTCTTAAAACAGATATCAATAAAGTATCATAAAGTTTAACATGTCAATAAATTCGCCGTAGTCATAAATCATCAATAAACCATCAATAACTTATCATAAATTATTCATCAATCTCATGAAAATAGTCAAAAGCATAAATCATATGTTATCACAAAATATCATCGATTCGTTCTTTAACATTCATATAATTTCTTCAAACTTATTTAAAATCATTTATTTTGTTTAGTAAATAAAAATATCTACTAAATATTAAAACACAAAATATTTAAAAAAAGTATTATTTTCAGTAAGTATAAATACTTATCAATCCGCTTGACAAATCGCTCTCGTATATTAAATGCTCAAGCAATGTCCGCTGTATAAACATTTTATTAAAACATTAACAATTATAGATTCACACTCTAAACCCAATACTCATGATACTTGAAAGTACAAGTATCAAAGTAACCCATAGCATTTAGGGTTGCAAATAACATTTTAATAACTTACGTAATTAACCTATAGAGATTACTAGGGTTAAACATTACAAAACTCCAAAATACTAAACTAGAGAAAATCTAGGGTTTAGAATACCTCAATCCTTGAAGAATTCGGAGTATGTGCACAATGAAACTTCAACCCGATGAAAGGTAAGCACAATCCAACAAGAATCCTAAGAAATTACTCAACATTAAGTTATACATTCAAGAATATAGTCCAAACATTGATAAATTAGGGTTTCAAGAGTTTTTATCTCGAAATAATCGATAGAAACGACTATCCAACACCGAGGATTTTAATTTCGGCATTATAAATGATGATTGGAACTCCCAAAGATTAATACACTAGGGTTTAGATCAAACCCTAAGAAAGAGAATTCGTGTAAAAGGGAAAAAAAAAAAAAAAAGGAATGAGCTGAGAGGTCCAGTCTTAGCTATTTATAGTGTCTGCTAGGCATTGCCGATCGAACGGGTAAGTTGCACCGTTCGAACCCCCCTCTCACAAAAGACTCAAGAATCCAAAAAATGCGCTACTATTCAAATTGATTTTAACCTGATCGAACGAACACCCTGCGATACCAATTGAACGGCAATTGGAACGGGGATTGGAACGGGCAACACTGGTTCCAGGGGCAGAGATACAGGGGGCGGCGCGCGCCCCCCTTAAATTGAACGCCTAACTTGGTGACGCCCCCCCTTGGTTTTTTTTTTTTTTAAAAAAATACTACTTTATAAAACACGTGGCACGCCTGACGCCCCCCTTCACCCGTTTTTTTTTTTTAACGCAGCTCAGTAAGTCTACCAAGTTCCGTTTTCTTCTCTTTTCTTTTCATCTTTTTTCTTTTCTTTTCCTTTCCTTCTCAGTTCTCGGCAGACTCGACTTCATCTTTTTTCTTTTCTTTTCCTTTCCTTCTCGGCAAACTCGGCTTCTCCTTTCTCTGCTTCTTCATCAACGTCGTCGTTCACATTTCACGGCAGTTCTAGATAAAAACCCATTTCTTCCTTAGCTCTTTAAATCATAATGTTCGGTTGATTTTGGGAGCTATAAAACCGTATGATTATTGGTTCGGTTTGCTGGGTTTTTCTTGAGAAATTGGTTTGGCCAAATAATAAGATTTGGATATTTGATTTCGATTGGGTATGTTTGATTTCGATTGGGTTTTTTTTTTTTTTATTTACTGCTGTTAACCAATTGGGTTTTGCTGGGTTTTGTTCTTGAGAAATTTGGCTATGGCCGTGAAGCATGAAGTGTGTGTGTACTCAGTTTTGATGTTTGATTTCATTTGGGTATTTTTTATAGAGATGGCCTAATGGTTTGAATGGAGTTGATGATTTTCAGCTGTGTATAGTTTTTCACAATATTGTCGTTACACCCATTGATTTTAGAGCTAGAGAATCATATAAATTAGCATGATTTTTATTAGGTCCGAATTTAGGCTTTAATTTGGAGATTTTTTATGCATGGCCGAATGAGTTGTTTTGATTGGACAAAATTGATGGTGAGATGAGTTTTATTTGATGACTTTTGTTGTTTCTATCAAATTGATAATTGTTTTGTTGATTTTGGATTAATGACTGAATTGGTGTATTTGGGGTTTAGTTAACCATATGTTCATAATCATCCATTTCAGCTGAAAATTTAATATCTTCAGCGCTACACTTAACATTTCCTGATCGACGACATCTTCCTCGACCAGTACCAAGTTATTGTAAATAAAAAAGACCTTAGTTTCTCAGAGGTTAACGTATCATTACTGTCATATATATATGTCTCTACAACTACATCCTATAAACATAGTTATAGACAATCTTGTTAATCGTGAAATCTGCGAGTTCAATTTTCGAGTTTCTTTTGTTATTTCTTGATGGATTTTGATTTTTATGATAACAAGAATTGCCGTGTTTTTAGCAGGGCGCCAAGGAGGGAAGAAATTGACAACAATGGTAATCCCAACTTCACAACCAACATTCCCTTAGGTGATCAAGTGATGACAGCAACCTTACTTTGCTTATTTGATCCATCATGATTTTGACACATAGGCTCATCTAAGACAGCAAGGTGAGTGCCCTCCATCTATGAAACATCCTCTGTCATGTGATGCTCATGACTTAGAGAACTGAAATTGATTATGCTGAATTATGCTTTGATGTTTGACAATTGGGAGTTTACTAATTTTAGAAGTTGATTTTTGAAGTATTTTAGTGTTCTTGCTTGTATGTATATATATATGAATTGTTAAATGAAAGTTTGCATGAAGAATGGTTGTAAATAATGATTAGGTTTATTGTTATGATTTATGTGGATGTTTGATTATATTTTGAGGCTTTAATTTAATAGAAAACTATTTATGAGTTGTATTGACATTTAAAGTATGTGTCATTAGCATTTAGCCATGAGTTGTTAAGTTGTTTGTTTAGATTTTAGTGTGAAAAGTCTTAAAGCTAATAAATAAATAAATAAATTTTCAGGTTTCCGACAAATCTTAGATTACATCATGAATAAGTCAAAAAAAATTAATGCATTTTGTAAGAAAATAAATGTTTATTCAAATTCTAAAATATCTTTATCGGCATCTAATTCTCAAACTTCAACTCCTGAGCAAGTTGCTTATAAGATGTCAAGAATTGAACATCAAGAAGTTGAGTTAGTCAACATTTCTACTCTTCCAAAAAATCCAGGGTTACGTCATTCAATATGAAAATATAATGTTAATCAACAGGATGCAATTAGACATGTTTATCTTAAAAATGGTTCATATAGATTCTTTCCTTCTGATAGTTCTGGATATCTGTTTTCGGGAAATGAAAAAATCGTCGGAGATTTCAATCATCTTGGTATACGATGTTTCCGTGGATAGAATACTCTTCTGAAAAAGATGCTGCTTATTGTTTACCTTGCTATCTTTTCAGTAAAAAGGAAATTGGACGATTTGGAGCTAATGCATTTACTACTGAAGGATTTCGTAATTGGAAGAAGGTTAATGATGGTAAGAATTGTGCTTTTCTTACCCATGTGGGAAATAGGCCATGTTCATCTCATAGTAATGCTGTTAAATGTGGTGACTCTTTGAAGAATCAATCTCAATATATTGATAAGATGATAGATAAGCAAACTTCAAAAGAAAAATTGAACAATCGATTACGATTCAAGACTTTAATCGAATCTATTCGATATTTAACATCTCAAGGATGTGCTCTTAGAGGTCATGATGAAGGTCCTGATTCAAAAAATCGTGGCAATTTTCTTGAGTTGATAAAAGTTATATCCATTTTTCAATGAGGATGTTGATAAGGTTGTTTTAGAAAATGCTCCACAAAATGCTAAATATACTTCACATCATGTTCAAAAAGAGATTTTACATGTCGGATTCGGGATGCAATTCGTGAAGAAATTGGTAATTCAAAATTTTGCATTATTGTTGATGAGGCACGAGATGAGTCTAAGAGAGAACAAATGGCTATTGTTTTGAGATTTGTTGACAAAGCTGGTTTTATACGAGAACGCTTCTTTGATCTTGTCCATGTTAAAGATACATCGGCGTTAACTTTAAAGAATAAAATATCTGATATTCTTTCTCAACATTGTCTTGATATTCAAAATATTCGTGAACAATGGTATGATGGTTCTAGCAATATGCGTGGTGAATGGAAAGGATTGCAAGCATTATTTCTTAATGATTGTCCTTGTGCATACTATGTTCATTGTTTTGCTCATCGATTACAATTAGCATTAGTTGCTGCATCTCGAGAGGTACTTTTTGTTCATGTGTTCTTCTTTAATTTGAATTTCATTATCAATGTGATTGGTGCTTCATATAAACGTCATGATGAACTACAAGCTGCTCAAGCAGCAGAAATTGCACATTTGATAGCTATTGATGAATTTGAAACTGGAAAAGAAGCTAACCAAATTGGCAATTTGCAAAGAGCTAGTGATTCTCGCTGGGGTTCTCATTTTCATTATATTTGTAGCCTACTAAGGATGTTTGGTCCTACTTGTTCAATGCTTGAAAATATTATAAAATGGGGATCCATTTACACTCAATGTGGGGATGTTGATGCTGCTTATAAAATGATTACATCCTTCAAATTCATATTCATTTTACATTTGATGAGGGAGATCATGGGTACTACCGATATTCTTTGTTAACATCTGTAACAAAAATCTCAAGACATCTTGAATGCTATATACTTAGTTTCTAATACAAAAGCACTCCTCCAAAAATTGAAAAATGAAGATTGGGATAATTTGCTTGAAAAAATTGTATCTTTTTCCAAGAAATTTGAAATTGACATTCCAGATTTGAATGCTCGTTATGTTGAAAGTCGAGCTCATCATTAATGGGATCACATCACCGTGAAGCATTATTATCATTTTGACATATTCAATGCTACTATAGACTTTCAATTGCAAGAGCTTGATACTAGATTTGGTGAAGGAGCAATGAAACTCTTGACACTTAGTTCAGCTTTGGATCCAAGAGACTCCTATAAATCTTTTAACACTGATGATATATCTAGTCTTGCAGAGAAGTACTATTCTCTTAATTTTTCTGAGCAGGAGAAAATTTGCTTGAGATTTCAATTGATGCATTTTAAACTTAATGTGCTTAATCATCATAAATTAAAAAACTTGTCTTCCATTGCGGAACTATGTCAAGGATTGATAGAAACAGGAAAATCAGAGACATACTATCTTATTGATAAATTGATTCGTCTTGTTTAGACTCTTCCAGTGACTACGGCAACTACTGAGCGAGCATTTTCAACTATGAAAGTTGTTAAAACAAGACTTCGTAATAAAATGAAGGATGAGTAGGAAATTTATACATTGAGAAGGAAATTTCTAAGAGCTTCAGTTCAAATTTGATACTTGATGATTTTGTGTCTCTAAAATCGCGTAAGCTACAATTTTAGATACTTTGTATTTTTGTATTTTTAGTGAATTTATTGTATTTTGTATTAATGCCTACATGGGAACTGATATATCAATTTGACATATATTTATGAAATTTGATAGCTATGTTTTTTCTTCATACATATATTATGTTATAATTTATATTTTGAACTGTAATTACTATATTTTTATATATTATAATAAAAAAATTAGTATATAAAAAGAAAAAAAAATTGTCATTATATTATATTATTTTAGTTCCGCTTTCGCCCCTCCTTGGACATTTTCCTGGCTCCGCCACTGATTGGTTCCATCAACTCCAAATCCGATCGAACGAGAGTTAGGATGGGAATTGGAACGGAACATGCCGTTCGAACGAAAATTGGAACGGACGACACTGACTAAATTTTTTATTTTTTAAAAGGTGATCCGTTCGAATGCCACTTAGAACGGATGTCACTGTTCGAACGAAGGGTCAAATATTTGACTTTTCTGAATTTTTCTAAGTATTTATTTTTCTTACTTTTAATTATCATTTTAAGGTAATTTATAATCCTTAATTAAAAATCTTGGGCATTACACCATTGACAATCTAAAAAAGATGGGCAACAAATGGGTAGGAACAGGCCATAACACTACCATGAATACAAAAACATGACATTTAATACTAGTGACTATAGTAACATGAAAATTAACTTTAGTCTATTTCAAACAAACATTAGACTCAGCAGTAGGAGTACTTCCAAGCAGCATAGGGTGCAAACCACAGACCCACAACAGCAATGTATAACAACCAAAGTCCAGTTGAAACCCAATGCACGGCCTTGACCACGTTCAGCCACAACTGGGACATCTAGCACCGGTTCAGGCAAATTATCAGGAAAATTCTATAACAGCTCATCTTTACAATGAAAGTCGCCTAGATGATTCTGTGATTAAACAGGTAGATATGAGAACATAAAATCAGAAGATACAATCACCTTGGTAGGTCGCTTGTGTATAATGCAGGGTAAGAGGTTTGCATAAACTACTTGACTTCAACATTTTTGAACTATATGAAATCAAATAATGCATTTACCATAATGTCATGAAGGTATAACAAAGTAGCTACACATGGGTATTACAATGCAAAAGGACCCGTGAAGTCTGACATGCATCCAATACAAGTAAATTTCAAAACGAATTATGAAATAATGGAAATGAATGAATGGAACGCCTTTGCATTATTGTCATGGCAGGTTATGTGGTTGGAAAGAGAGTAAAATGAAATTTTAAAGTGTAATGATGATGAATGATTGAGAAAACAACAAGTCTTTTCTCCTTAGTGTTCTTCAAATGCTAACCTACACAATTTAAAGATATAGACATGGCATTTACAACAAACTAATAACCATCGATCAGACTAACTACAAAATCATAACATGGCATCCACCACATTCACCCAAACACTAAAGTGCGCCTTGAGACTGGCCAAGTGTGATGGTTGTCAGGTTATGATTTTTACAATCAATATGACCAATATGTCATTGTCCATTCAGTAAACTCAACACAATTGCAAAACTGCATTTTTCAAACCCTCTTTGATGGAGGAGGTCCGAAAACTCACGGTGGTTCATTCTCAGGCGAGTGTATTTGGTCTTACACTATTTGGCGATATAAGTCCGACCAATTTGGTCGGATAGCTAGGCTTCAATTGGAGACCACAAGTTCATGTGGACTAACTCGTTTACTCTTTTGCCGGTATTTATCAGTTCAATTAACAGTTGGACAAACTTGTTTTCACACTCAGGTGACCAAATAGCAATGCCATCACCTTCAGTGACTTCCATCTAAACATATATTTACAAAAAAAAAATTACAATGCAATAAAGAAAGTAATGTATAAAAAACAAACAACCAAACAAACATTCTACCAAACAGACGTGAATGTGTGCGATGTGAAGTAAATTTCACCCGAAGAGTTTTGTAATACCTTGCGCCTTTTCGTGTTGATGTGTGCTGCCGAGTCTGTGCCTCTTGAGGAGCTTCTGGTCAATTATGCCTATATAAAAAATACCATGTTAGAACATCAAGAAACAAAAAATGAAAAATGAGATGTACTACATCGAAGGAAAGGGAGAAACTTCATGACCTTCCAAAAGCGGGTCCGGGGAGGGGGACCTTTGATCATGGAGCTTGACAATAGAGTACGTTGAAGACGCTTGAGACGAGGGCTATTAGCGGATATCGTAAAGTTAGAGGAGCTATAATGTTAATCAATGGACAACCATGTCGAGAGAGGGTCCTGCATTTGCTGAAACTCCCCCATTAAGATGCGTTTAATAACAAAATTTATGGCCACTATTCACAAATCACTTCCAATGCAGAGTACGGCCTGATGGGGAAGAAGAGGCTATTATGACGAAGCTGTTAGGGCTAGGTGGTCAAGCTTCTTAAGGCATGGGGTAGACCATGTTTGAGACAATAGCCAAGGCGACTGAATGAGATGATGGGGAGACATATGGGGTTATTTCGATGACTGTTTTTAAATAACCTTGGGGTCATTGATCATGGCTAAAAAATATTATTTGACATGGGTGCACATGGTCCGTAGCTCCATGTGATTCAAGTCCGATTTAAATTTGTGAAAAATCAACGAACACCATTAAAAAACGTCATTTTTTTGGACAAATCGACGATCGTAGATACGTGTGTACCATCCATTGTGTGTTTGTACTGCACCTGAACATCAAGAGACCGTAATTGGCATCAAAGACGAGGCATTGGTTGGATAATTTGTAACTTTTAAAAATCTATGGTTTTTATTATACATAGCGGGCAAGTGCACAAGTGTAAGATGCAGATGAGTAACACAGACCGTCGATGGAGGTAGATTTTCCATAAGAGTGATGTGGACTATCTATTTTTGTGAGACCATGTTACTCTAATAAACCACCGATACAAACTACCACCAACACTAAAACAGTTGTAATCTAAATAAACAGATCCAACGGCTTTTGATCTGGAGGGGTATGATCCAATGGTCACTAATGTTGACAAGCCTGTAGGCGTTAGAGATGAGGCTAGCTTTATTCATCAGCCTCTTTCACCGAGGTTGTCATTATTTGGCAGCCTTTTTGGTTTTACCGAGGCGCAATGTGATAGGTTTTTGGATTTTGCTATCTTCAACCAATCTTCACGCTAGCAGTTGATTCCCACAAACTACAATGGCTACTAGTGCATGTACATGTGTTTGAATAGATTGTTATATTCAGCCGAAAGTGGCGGCTAAGATAACTTTCCTAAGGCCATTATACACGCGTCCAACTCGTGTGTTGTTTGGAGTTAGGTTCTACCTTTATAATTTGTGCTCGCCTAATTGGAATAATTCAGAGACAATATTTGTGCAAGATAGTCTATCATAATAAAGAGGCACTAGATAGCTTCATCCGTATATATCAAGATCGGCATAAGAACTCTGACCGTCATGATCATTCTTCTCCATTTCTGCATATTCATCTATGTAATTGTGGATATTGCTATAATAACACGGGTATTTAAGTGAGTCAAGTGTTTCAATAAATGTAAGGATTACCGATTTCATCAGTTATCACACTTATGAAAATAACATATTCATATGATTATAAAATCAGCTAAAAAGATTTCAAAACAGAAACTATTTAACACAGCTAAAAAGATAAGCATATAAAGAGTTAATAAATAATATAACCTCAATGAAAACTTGTATATATATATATGCATTCCACAACCTATAACAAGAAAACACATAAATACATATATGTCTAAAATAATAAAACAATATTAAGATGAAATGATAGTTTTAAATGCAAAGTCTTGTTTATTTTCTTTCACTCTACTCGTGAAGAGCCAACACTCGGTTAACATATATTTTTGGAATCGATAGTGTAACGCTCCGGCAAAATCATTTAACTAGTAAATGACTTAGTGATTCGTCTCCCAGACTTAACTTCTTCCAAGTTAAAACTTAAGGATCATACACTTTCACAGATAAGAGTCTACAGCGAAAGACTTGTCACTTATAAAGAATAGAGATAACAACTAATACCCACAAAATAAAATAATACCAGAATAATTGAAGAAAAAAAAAACGTTAATATCATAAATACTGAGATCTCAAAAGTATGGTAAAATACCAGTCATCAAAATAACATAAGGGGTTATAGCCCAAATCTAACTAAACAACAAAATCAAAGCCTAGCCTTGCATCTTTCTAGGCTATTCAACTGATGTTAAAGTTTATTAATTCTATAACCTGCATTCAAAATAACAAACAAACCATTAAATGTCGTTGGAGTAGACAACTATCACAGCTTTTTTTAAAGAAAACATGGGAGGACTATTCGCACAACGTGATGATATAAGCGACTGGGTGAACTGTGCATGCTGAGACTAGGAAAATTAGATACCGGAAATGCTACCTGCGGTGAAAGAGGTAGCATTTGCTGGCATTGCTATATTTCGCATAAAAGGAAAGTACAGAAGAAAAATCAAGAAAGAGAAAAAAGCAGTTGAAGGGAAACGTGAAATGAGTAAATTGTGTGCGAATGAGAAATATTTAACGTTACATTGAAAGAAGAGAAAATTGAATTCAAATTGGAGACAGACCATGGATAGGAGCCGGTTAACCCCATGCAAGGCATATTTGAGTCTTCGTCATACTTGCTCAATTTCTCAAGCGCAACACAAAAAAAAATAAAATAAAATAAAAAATAAAAAATTCTCATAGTTTCATGGATATCGAATATTTTTCTTTAGATTATTTAGGCACAATAAAGTATTTCAATTTTTGTGTGTGGGTGTGTGTGGGGGGGTTTCCATTTTTTTTGGTATTTTTGGTAGTAGCAATGATATTTTTTTTTTTTTAAGATTTTTTGAGGACTAGTCAAGAGGGGGTTTTACCTTTGAGATCTTTGGGAGAGAATGACTGTTGCCTCTACCTATTAAATTCGGGGGATGCATGTGTAAAGACTTTGACATTACAGTCATTGCATCACTTAGTCTAATTTTCACATTATCCATTCCAACTTCACAAATTTGAAGTTGTTATAGCTTCTGATTCACCTCCCATAATTTCACATTAGATATCAGAAATGCTACTTGCAGCAAAGGAGGTAGCATTTGCTGGCATTGCTGCATTTCACATAAAAGGAAGTGCAGAATAAAAATCAAGAAAGAGCAAAAGTAGTTGAAGGAAAACGTGAAATGAGTAAATTGTGTGCGAATGGGAAATTACCGTTACATTGAAAGAAGAGAAAATTGAATTCAAATTGGAGACAAACCATTGATAGGAGCCGGTTAACCCCATGCAAGGCACATTTGAGTTTTCGTCACGCTTGCGCAATTTCTCAAGCGCAACACAAAACACAAAACACAAAACAAAAAATCTTATATTTTCATAGATATCGAATATTTTTCTTCAGATTATTTAGGCACAATGAAGTATTTCAATTTTTTTTTTTTTTTTCGTGTGTGTGAGTTTCCATTTTTTTGGTAGTAGCAATGATATTTTTTTTTTTTAAAGATTTTTTGGGGACTAGTCAAGAGGGGTTTTTCCTTTGAAATCTTTGGGAGAGAAAATGGCTCTTGCCTCTACCTACTAAATTCGGCGGATGCATGTGTAAAGACTTGACTTATAGTCATTGCATCACTTAGTCTAATTTCCACATTATCCATTCCAACTTCACAAATTTTGAAGTTATTATAGCTTCTGATTTACCTCTCATAATTTTCACATTAGATACCGAAAATGCTACCTGCGGTGAAGGAGGTAGCATTTGCTGGCATTGCTACATTTCACAAAAAAAGGAAAGTGCAGAAGAAAAATCAAGAAAGAGCAAAAAGTAGTAGAAGGAAAACGTGAAATGAGTAAATTGTGTGCAAATGAGAAATTAACGTTACATTGAAAGAAAGAAAATTGAATTCAAATTGGAGACAAACCATGGATAGGAGCCGGTTAACCCCACGCACGGTACATTTGAGTCTTCGTCACACTTGCTCAATTTCTCAAGCGCAACACAAAACACAAAACACAAAAAAAGTCTCATATTTTCATGGATATCGAATATTTTTTCTTCAAATTATTTAGGCACAATGAAGTATTTCAATTTTGTGTATGTGTATGTGTGTGTGTGTGGGTTTCCATTTTTTTGGTATTTTTGGTAGTAGCAACGATTTTTTTTTTAAAAAGATTTTTTGGGGACTAGTCAAGAGGGGTTTTTCCTTTGAGATTTTTGGGAGAGAAATGACTCTTGCCTCTACCTACTAAATTCGGGGGGATGCATGTGTAAAGACTTGACATTATAGTCATTGCATCATTTAGTCTAATTTTCATATCATCCATTCTAACTTCACAAATTCTGAAGTTGTTGTACCTTCTGATTCACCTCCCATAATTTTCACATTAGATACCGGAAATGCTACCTGCGGTGAAGGAGGTAGCATTTGTTGGCATTGCTGCATTTCACATAAAAGAAAGTGCAGAAGAAAAATCAAGAAAGAGCAAAAAGTAGTTGAAGGGAAATGTGCAAAGAGTAAATTGTGTACAAATGAGAAATTAACGTTGCATTGAAAGAAGAGAAAATTGAATTCAAATTGGAGACAAACCATGGATAGGAGCTGTTTAACCCCATGCACGGCACATTTGAGTCTTCGTCACACTTGCTCAATTTCTCAAGCGCAACACAAAACACAAAAAAAAAAAAAAAATCTCATATTTTCATAAATATCGAATATTTTTCTTCAGATTATTTAGGCACAATGAAGTATTTCAATTTTTGTGTTTGTGGGTTTCCATTTTTTTGGTATTTTTGGTAGTAGCAACGATTTTTTTTTTTGAAAAAAA
>FXXK01000321.1:85862-109148 GCA_900184695.1 Betula pendula
GACTTGACATTATTATTGCATCATTTAGTCTAATTTCCACATCATCCATTTCAACTTCACAAATTCTGAAGTTGTTATAGCTTCTGATTCACCTCCCATAATTTCCACATTAGATACCGAAAATGCTACCTGCGGTAAAGGAGGTAGCATTTGCTGGCATTGTTGCATTTCACATAAAAGGAAAGTGCAAAAGAAAAATCAAGAAAGAGCAAAAAGTAGTTGAAGGGAAACATGAAAAGAGTAAATTGTGTACAAATGAGAAATTAACGTTACATTGAAAGAAGAGAAAATTGAATTTAAATTGGAGACAAACCATGGATAGGAGCCGGTTAACCCCATGCACGGCACATTTGAGTCTTCGTCATACTTGCTTCAATTTCTCAAGCGCAACACAAAACACAAAACACAAAAAAAAAAAAAAAAAAAAAATCATATTTTCATAGATATCGAATATTTTTCTTTCAGATTATTTAGGCACAATGAAGTATTTCAATTTTTGTGTGTGTGTGTGTGGGTTTCCATTTTTTTGGTATTCTTGGTTATAGCAACGATGTTTTTTTTTTTATTTTTTTTTTAAGATTTTGTTGGCGGACTAGTCAATTTTCCTTTGAGATCTTTGTGAGATAAATGGCTCTTGCCTCTACCTACTAAATTCGGGGGAATGCATGTGTAAAGACTTGACATTACAATCATTACATCACTTAGTCTAATTTCCACATCATCCATTCCAACTTCACAAATTCTGAAGTTGTTATAGCTTCTGATTCACCTCCCATAATTTCCACATCATCCTTTCCAACTCTTACAACCAGAAAATCTTTAAGGGTAAAACAAAAACCAAGTTACTTGTATGATTATCACTGTCATCTTGCATATTCCTCTTCATCACTCACACTATCATCTTCATCTTCAGGTATACCTTATAATATTTCTTCTTATCTTTCATACATAGACTCTCAACTAATAAAAAACACTATAGTTTTTTTATTTCATCTATTGTTGAACCTAAACACTACCATCAAGCCGTCAAACATGAAGAGAGGTGTGAGGCTATGAGCAATGAGATCAAGGCCCTTGAATTAAATAACACTTGGACTATTGTAGATATTTCTTCATCCAAAATTGTCTATCGGCTACAAGTGAGTTTACAAAGTTAAACTCAAATCTGATGGGACTATAGAGAGATATAAAGCAAGGTTAGCAGCCAAGGGATATAACCAATGTGAGGGACTCGATTACTACAAGACCTTCTCTCTTATTGCAAAACTCACCACAATGAGAACTTTGCTTACCATTGTAGGTACTCGGAACTGGCATCTCCATTAGCTTGACGTCATCAATGCATTTCTTCATGGTGACCTCAATGAAGAGATATACATGATCATGGAAAAAGGGGGAGTCACAAGTTTGTAAACTCAACAAATCCATCTACGGCCTCAAGCAAGCATCAAGAAAATGGTTTACAAAATTTTCTTCTGCTTTACTTGAATTTAAATTTGTTCAATCAAAAGCAGATTACACTATATTCACAAAAACTCAAGCTTCTTCATTCATTGCATTACTTGTCTATGTTGATGACATAGTAATTACAAGTAATGACCCATCGACTGTGTCTTAACTTATTGCAATTCTTAATGATAAGTTTAAATTGAAAGATCTTGGTCCACTAAAGTTTTTCCTTGGTGTAGAGATTGCTCGAAATTAGATGATATTTCTCTTAGTCAACGAAAGTATGCGTTGGAAATTCTTGAAGATACTGGTTTCTTGGCTTCCAAACTAGCCAAATTTTCAATGGAACCTAATGCTAAATTCTCCAAGGATTTTGGTTCTCTTCTTGATGATCCAACATCTTATCGAAGGTTGGTTGGCAGATTGCTCTACCTTACAATCACACATCCTAACATTTCATTTTCAGTCCAAGTGCTTAGCCAATTTATGGACAAGCCACGATCTACTCGTGTTGACTGTTGGGGCGCCCACATGGACACGCTCCTCAGCATGTTTCAAGGAAACATGCGTTACAAGCCAGGCGCATAACGCCTGGCTTGTGGAATTAAAACCAACGGGCATAACGCCTGTTGGTTGTGATGACAAGCGTTATGCATGCGAGAAAATTGGAGTAACGCCCATGCGTTACTCCGATTGTAGCTCTTCCCCATCATTGGGGAAGAGGCTATATAAAGCCCCCCATTGGATGGGTTGGATCATCGAATCATCACAGAAATCTCTCTCTTAGTGTTTTTCCTTTTATTGTGTGCTCTTAGACTGTGGGTTTAGGGAATATCACTCCAGAAAATTCTGGTGGTGTATTCTGCCACCGGGAAGAAGAAGAAGACAACAGAAGACTCACGTGGAACAATACTTGTGCAAGTGAGGTACTGCCCTATTCCGCTGTGTTATATTATTGTAAATTTCTAACAACTCGTTTAGAAGCTGTTGCTAACCGAGTCATTCGGTTTATCAAAGCATCTCCAGGACAAGGATTGTTCTTCTCTACTTCTTCTTCATTACAACTTAAAGCTTATTGGGTAGGCTGTTCTGACACCAGATGCTCTGTCACCGGGTTTTGCATATTTCTTGATGATTCATTAATCTCTTAGAAATCCAAGAAGCAAACGACAGTGTCCAGATCCTTTACTGAGGCTGAGTATCGAGCCATGGCTTCCACCTGTTGTGAGATCATCTTGCTTCGAGCTTTGTTTTAAGATCTTCAAGTCTCTCCTCAAGTAGCTCTCATTTATTGTGATAGTAAAGCTGCTTTACATATAGGAGCAAATCATGTATTCCTTGAGCGGACGAAACATATTGACATTGATTGCCATGTGGTCCGAGAGAAACTCTAGTTGGGTATCATCCACACGTTTCATGTCTCATCTCAACATTGGTTAGCCAATGTGTTTACTAAGGCTCTTGATTACTCTATTTTTTATCCTTTACTGTCCAAGATGAGCATCCATAACATTTACTCTTCATCTTGAGGGGGAGTATCAAGCATCTGATATCACGCACGAAGAAAATGTCTAGATCATCTAGATAAACGTGCATGAATTTATTGAACTAAGATTGAAGTTAGTTAGTTAGTTTTGTATAGCTAGCAATCAGTTTGTATAGTTCGAATAGGTTAGAACAGAATTAGTTTCAACTCTGTTAAGAGCTCACTGATTATACATACTCTGTAATCTTGTTATTCATTAATCAATGAAAATCATTTTTCTCTCTCAAACTTTAGTTTACAATATATTCTGTACTTTACAAGAGCTCCTTTGTTTGAGTAATTGGCATCTTTAAATGCACAAGGCAGAGAGATATGAATGAGGGTAAAAGAACAAATAATGTTAGTCTCCAAGTTTTATGATCCACACCACACGCAACCCATTCTGATGCACCACAGTGAAGGAAGAAGAAGATGAAGAGCCGCGTACGGAGGAGCTTATTAAAAAAAATTAATTAATTTTTTATTTTTAATATATTTAATAATATTTTATTAATTGGAACTAACGGTGCACAAGGAACATGGACATAAAATTTACGGAGAGATCGATTTCAAATTGCACATTTACTCAAGAATTTATCCTACATTTACCCTAAAATTAAACTTGACTATTTGTTAATGTTTTGGCCCCTCTTAATAAGAAATCATAGTTTTGTCTTAGCGGTTGAGTGCCCGACTTGGCTTGGATGGTATCCCTAGCTGAGTTCGAGCTCAAGCCCGACCTTTGGCAAGTCAAAGCTTGAACATAAGTTTAAAGCTTGGCTTGAACTTAACCCAAACTATTGAAGAATTTTGGCGACCCACACACATGCAGGGTAGTGGTGAATAGTATCTTAGCTTTTTATGTATTTGTCAAATTTTATAAAATAGAGAATTAGTTCTTAGTTTGTAAAGTCCATTATTTGAAATTGATATATATGTTTTCATAAAAAGATTTAAACAAGATTATGAATAGCTAAGATTGATTGTTTATAAATCAAAATCAATTTAAAATTGAAGTAATTTTTATTCTAAGATTGGTTCATTTGGTTTTAAACCAGTTCTATGGTTGGACAAATCCCTAGAACGTCAATTTTATCTAACTCTCAAGTCTCAACCAATATACATCGCCTTATTATTGCCCAAAATCCATCTATTCTTCAATTAAAAAAAAAACTGTTTCTATTTGCTTGACCAAAAAATGTAAAGAATCTTTCCGTAAAAGCAAGTTGATCCTTAGACCGGAAAACGAGTGCTTAACAAAAAGTAAAAAAATAATCATCTAGATAATATTGTTTTCAATTGTTGCCGAATGTCAAAATGAGGCCTGGTCATATGGGCCTATCAAGACCCAACTCTAGCTTTGTTGCCTGTTAAACTATACTTTGGGCTTACAAGTGATCTTTTATTACAATTTTTTTAAAAAATTGAAATGACAGTGTATAATTAGGCCCTGTTTGTTTCAACGTAAAATGATTTTCGTCGGAAAATGGTTTCAGGAAAATTGATTTTCAGGAAAATGATTTCTGCCGGAAACATTTTCCGGTGTTTGGTGCGTACGGAATATCACAATTTTTTTTTAAATTTTTTTTTTTTATATATATTTTCAACAAATCATATTAACCGATAAAAATTATTTTTTATGCACAATTTAAAAATATTAATATAAATTGTCATGGACCGGTCCCAGTCGAGTCTGACCCCAGCGGTGTCTTGAGCGGGTCCCGGTCGGGTCCTAGCAGTGTCTCGGGTGGGTCCCAACCGGATCCTGGTGGTGTCCCAGGCGGGTCCCAACCGGGTCCTAGCGATGTCTTGATCAGGTCCCGGCGATGTCCTGGTTGGGTCCCAATGGTGTCCCGGTCAGGTAAATGAGTGTCGCAGCCGGGTCTGGGCGGTCTCGGCGATGTCCTGGTCAAGTCTAAGCAGCCTAAGCCTAGTCTCGGCAATGTCCTGTGTGGGTCTCGATGGTGTTCCGGGCAGGTCCCGATGATGTCTCGTTCGGGTCCCAGAGGTGTCCCAGTTGGGTCCCGGTGATGTCTCTGCTATGTCTCGAACGAGTCCCAACCGGGTCCGGGTGATGTCCTAGTCGGGTCCGAGCGGTCCTAGCCGAGTCCAAGCAGTATCTCAACTAGGTCCCTGAGGTGTCTCGGTCGGGTCCCAGCGATGTCCTGGTCGATCCCTATAGTATTCTGACCGGGTCCCGGCAATGTCCCGGTCGAGTCCCGACAATGTCCCAGTCGGGTCCCGACTGTATCTCAACCAGGTCCCCGCGAGTCCCGGTCGAGTCCCAATAGTGTCCCGGTCGAGTTCTAGTGATGTCTCAGGCGGGCCTTGGTGATGTCCCGGTCGAGTCTTGGAGATATCCTAGTCGGGTCCCGGTCGAGTTCCAGCGATGTCCTGGTTGGGTCTCAGTCGAGTCCCAGCGATGTCCCAAACGGGTCCCGGGCAAGTCCCGACAGTATCCTGACCGGGTCTCGGCAATGTCCTAGCCAGGTCCCGGTAGGGTCCCAACCGGGTTCTAACGGGGTCGGGTGGTGTTTTGGCTGTGGTCTAATGATTTAAGAATGAGAAATTTAAACTCGAAAAATTGTTTACGGTTTTAAAAAAGAAGAAACCGTTTTACAAAAATTAAATAAGATTTTTTCTATTTCCGTTGACTATTAGTTTTCACCTTGCTAAAATAAACGGGATCTTAGTAAAGTAATTAAGAATATATAATTGATAAATCAACTTTTATTAAGAGTATATGCCCTGAAGATGTAGTCTACTAGCTGAGCCAAGTTCGAAGTCAAATACTCGGCTCGACTAAAAAAAAACCCTACATTTAGTACTAGCTTCAAGACTAAGTCAAACATTATTATGGATCTTACGGTGAGTATTATGACTATTCTTGGTAAATGAAGAGGCGACGATGAATGACAATGATGGAGTGCGAATGACGTGGTCCATTGAAAACCGACGGATTCGCTTCTTATACACCAATCGTTGAGGATCTTGTCATGATGGCCTTTCTACATTTCCGGTACTCAATACATAACATAGATTTGTATTATACTTGAAATAATGTTTTATATGTATTTTAAAAAAAAAAAAAAAAAAAAAAAAAGAAAAAAAGATAACTCATTCTCATATATGGTCCAACATGTAATAGCCAATATACAAAAATTTTCTTTCCTCAAGGCATGCACTCATTTGATTTGATAAACCAAGACATTAATTAAGATTGCGTGGAGACTCTCTATATAACCCAATCTTCAAAGCTAATCCTTGACGTGATTTTCACATGATGCAATGAAGATTGCGTGGAGGATTAGGATTGGATATATACTGCCTTCCTTAGTTGAGAGATGAATCTAATAGAATTTATTTTGGTTGGGACGTGGAGCCAACCTGATTGGTGGTGGAATAGTACCCAAAACAAAAGAAAAAGAAAAAGAAAACAAGAAAAATGTGTGCTTTCTACTTAAAACTGAGGCAGCTAATCCACAAAAAAAAAAAAAAAAAAACTGAGGCAGTTACGTGCATACATAATATTCCACCACCCAATTTAATTCGCATAATGGAGAGGAGAAAGATGGTGAGGGACGCAAATTGCCATGTGCGCTACCATTCTCTCCACCCATTTGACCCACTTGCATTTGTCATCATCTTTTCAAACTACTCGCTACATTACTGTTTTGCGGCTGTCTCAGAATTTCCACACGCTTACGCCCACTCGCGGGTTGTCAAGTGCATTGAATGCGGTCAATTCGTTCTATTGGTCCCTCCGACATAATAATGATACATGTCAATTTCGTGTTCAAATTTAATGTAATTTTTAAAAAATTTGTAATAAAATATTATTAATTTTTAATCAAATGACAATTTTAAAAGTCACATTAAATTTGAGTGAACATAAGATAAATATAGAATTGATATTTGTCATTACTCTTGGAGTCGAGACATAAATATAAAATTATATTTGGTTAATTTTAATTTGTCTTATTTAATTAAACATGTCAGACCTTTCAACCCTAATTTGTTACATTTATATTGGGTTCGCGCGTTAGTTAAAAAATAGTTAGTCTTAAATATTGCGTATCGAGACATGAATATAAAATTATATACTCGATTTATTTAAGTAAACATGGTCAAATTTCTCAATTCTAATCCGATAATTTCGTGTTGAGTTCGTGAATCGTATAAAAAATTTGTCAAAGCCTAATTTTTGACATGCCCAAATTTTTAAGCACATTATAAGAGAGCTCTTATAAAACCATAGCATGTATAAATAAATTTTAAACTAATTGGCCAATATGGATTCTCTTACATGTACTCAATTTGCTGTTCCTTATCCCAAATACTCTTTTCCCAGTTCTCCCTATATATACGTAACAACGTTAGAAGATTGCCAAGAGACAAAATTTTAGATACTTCTTCATCAAAGGATTAAGAATGTCTATTCGTGTTGTACTAGGTCCGCTTCTTATGGACAGAACATTATGGTATGGATCGAAGGATTTGTGGAACTCAATCTACTTCCATGACAAAGTTAAATATAAAATGATGCCCACAGTTAATAATTCATAAGATTAAATAATTAATTAATTTTTTTTCTTAGATCATATATCAAGTATATCTATCTAAAAAATCTACGCCATGGATCTTTATGCTAATTATAGTACAAATTTTCCTAGCGATAAGGACTAAAGAGTAATCCTACAAACTTAACTTTCATTCTACTCTTACAAAAATTACTGGATCAATTTTTATTAAAAAAAATTAATAATAATAATTTATTAATACCGTCACATTAATTTAATTATATAAAAATAAAATGAGAATTAAATATTTAAAGTTACTTCGTTTATGTTTGTCCACACATTTTAACTTTTGGTTTACTGTTGCCTGTTAATTAGTCTTCTTCTACAAGTTTACGGAGTTAACGTTGGACTTTGACAGGAGGATGTAAATAGTCATCATCAAAAGTAACTGAATTGACCTTTCCCAACACGCCCTATAAATACCGTTATCAATGTTTTACTTTCACATCATTTTATAAAATTGGAGGTTAAGATTTTGCCTAATAAAGTTTGGATTAAGAGCATTTTCATCTGGCTCTTTATTTTTATCTTTTAAGTAGAGAATAAAATTAATTTTTTCTACTTTAGAGAGTCACTTTTTCTAAACACTTATATTCGACTTCCTACTTTAGGAATCCACTTTAACTTTTTTATTTAAATATTAATATTTTTAAAAAAATTTAATTCTTTTTTTAAAAGGAAAAAACAAATAAAATTAAAAAAATTAAAAAGTACGAGAGAGAAACTAATATTTTATTATAAAAAAGAAGAGTATGGAGTGAAATGGCTCCCTACTAGAGAACCGGATGTGAACAATAAAATGGTCAAAAATTTATTTTGGCTCCCTACTATAAGGATATCCCTATAATAGGGAGTCGGATGAAAATGCTCTAAATTATATTTATTTCCCTTAAAAATTCAAAGTATATAAATATCGATTACCAAATTGATTTGTCACGAATCTAGTTGTGAATGTGTGCAAATTATATAATTTATGTTTATAAGATATGAAATTGTATAAATTTAGTTATATCAAGTATTTGTGTCAATTTAATATGTTTATATTAAACACGTTGAAATGGATCGTGTTCATGTCAACATAATACGATCTATTTATTAAACCAATTATACGAGTCGTGTCGTATTACTTATTTAATTAAATAGATTGTGTCATAATTAAATGATTTGATACAATTAATTAAATAGGTAGTGTCCGAGTTGACTATATAATTGCATACCGTAACCAATAAAATTCCAAAAACACTAGCGGCTAGCCTAGTAAAAGTGAGCCCATTCATGCCAAAAATAATGACCATATCTTTCAAGATGTGCTTTCACTATATGAATTTCAAATAAATGTCGTCATTGTGAATTAAATCATAAGCTTTTTTTGCAAGGGTTCATTGTTTGTGAGTGATGTTCGATAGACAGACGAAACTTTATCATTATTCTTTTTTGTCTTTTTCTCTAAGCAACAAAATTTATTATTATTCAATTATAAATTAATATATCTAATAATGCTTGTGTCAAGTATAACATGTTTATCAATTATGGTTCTACACATATTCATATTTTATGGAGAAATATCTATTGATGTGTATAGCTTGACGATCATATAATGGTGTCAGTTGTCCCATCTTTTCGGTATGGAATATATCTTTAAAAAAATAGATATATTTTCCTTATTGATGCAATTGAAAATAGTTTTTTTTTTTAAAAAAAGATATTCATGGTCAACGGAAAAAATATTTTTAAAAAGNCAAAAAAAAAAGACTTGCATGCATTTTATTATAATATATGCCATTTTATATACCAAATTTATGCCCCTTCTCCGCTTTGGGGGAAAATAATATTATATGCAAGATTTTTTATTTTTTTCGTATTTTTAAATCTAACATTACTTTTAAAAATTATAAATTTATAATATTTTTAAATTACAAAAATATCTTTTAATAAAAATTAAAAAATGGTGAAAAACCGGAGCAACTGCCAGATAGTGACCAATGGGTCGGGGGTCCTCCCCAAAAAACCCACGGTTTTTTTTTTTTCTCCAAATTTGTTGAATATTTTTGTTTATTGAAACTTTTGTAAAGTCATTTTTTTTTTTGGGACAAAAAGGTACGTTATAATATTTTTTGTAGTTTAGAAAAACAAATGCAATATTTAGTATTGAAGGCATTATAAATTGATTGTTAATTTAATGTTTCTTTTATTTTTGGTGTAAATAATTTTTTGAAAATTTTTTTAGTATTTAATGCGATCAAAAATAATAATTAATAAAAATTATTTTCGGTTAACTAAAAATGCTTCTTTAATTTTTGTAAAAATATATTCTAATTTTTTTTCGTAAATTATTTTTCAAATTTAAATTTTTTATCTCAAATCACGAACTCCGCTGAACTTTGCCAAAAACTCTATCGAACCAATGCCAAAACTCTCACGCCGCCCCCCGCCGCCCTCTCTAGACCACCGAACTTTGACCAAACACCAGCCAAAACTCCAATATTTTTAGGGATAATTTTTTTTTTTTAAAAAATTTATATTACATTTTTCATATTATAGTAAAATTAATATAATAACATAAAAATATATAAAATTTTTTTAATATTTTCCATACGAGTCAAAACGCTAAAATTTGTTCTAACATAGCGCCTTAGAGGTACGTGCACTTCTCTTAGTTTTTTAATTAAAAAAATATTTAACGAAACGGAGTCATGTTTTTGTAACCGACGAATTTTTTATTTGATCTAACGTTACAAAATGTGCCACGGATTAAAGACAATCCTTTGCGGCGCGTGTTTCTGTCTCTCTCTCTCTCTCTCTCTCTCTCGCTGCTTTTATTCGTTGCCGTACAGACTATTCGGTCTACTAAAGAGATCCATTGCATACAGTTTCGCATCTCTCTATCTCTCTCTATATATATCTGAAGCCACTATTTCAGATTCCTTGCTTTCCTTCAAATCCCAAATTCCCCAAATTCTCTCTCTTTTTATGATTCTGATTTCCAGTTGATTAGGGTTTGTAGTTGGAGACTATTCCGGGGGAATTTTGTGCTTCTAATTGAGAGCTGGAAAGCCATGAATTGAAGCAATTTTTCCAAAATAATTTGGGATCGAAATCAGGGTTTGGTACATTACAGAGGCGAAAGAAAGAGAAAAATAGCGATGGAGAAGTACGAGCTTGTGAAGGACATAGGGTCTGGGAACTTCGGAGTGGCCAGGCTTATGCGCAACAAAGAGACCAAAGAGCTCGTCGCCATGAAATACATCGAGCGCGGACACAGGGTATCTGTCTCTACAGTTCCATTTCTATGTATTTGTTGCGTGCGATTCGATTAAATTGTTGATTTTTGGATTAGATTATTGGCAACTACAAAAAGGAAAATGGAAAAATATTTTCTTTTTCAAGCAAACACACATATAAAAAAAAGGCATTTTCCAATTGCTGAATTTTGTAATATGTGTGTGCGACTTCTGATTACCTGTTTCTTTGATTGTTTGGTGGCAGATTGACGCGAACGTGGCGAGAGAAATCATAAACCACAGATCGCTTAGCCATCCGAACATTATTCGCTTCAAGGAGGTTTGTGCCTTTGTGCACGTTCGATATATGGGTTTTTTTTTTTTGGCTTTCGATAATACATATGGGTGTGTGTGGGGGTTTTGTTTGGGTATAGAAAAAAGTTTGTACTTACTGTGATCTTATTTGGGGTTTTGGATTTCTAGGTGGTTTTGACTCCTACCCATCTCGCTATCGTCATGGAGTACGCGGCGGGTGGAGAGCTATTTGAGAGAATTTGTTCTGCCGGAAGGTTTAGTGAAGATGAGGTTTGTTTGTTGTTCTTGACTGATACTGAGCTCAACTTTCACGAATTTCTGGTTCCTTAATCATGGGTTATACTTTCATTTTTGTTAGCTGAGAATATTTTGGAAAATACCAGAAGAGTGATTTTTTATTTTTTTTGGATCTCACACTGTCTAGCTAGCTGGCTTTGCTGAAATGATTTTACTTATGAAAACAAAATTAGCAATATAAGAGAAAAATGAATACAAAGATCTGAATTAAATCTACTTTTCCCCCCCTTAGTTTCTAAGCAGCCAAACAGAGTATTAAATATAATAAATTTTGTTCATGTATTTTTCTTTGCTACGTTTCAGGCCAGATATTTTTTCCAGCAGCTTATCTCAGGAGTGTGCTACTGTCATTCTTTGGTAAAAGATATCAAAAGATCTGTGGTTCTTTTTTTTTTTTTCATTTCTAGGAATATATGATGTATATATGTCCTGATTTGAAATCTGCCTTCTTTCTCTACACGGGGTTTGACTTTTCCCTTTAATTCCTTGTCTGAAGCAAATATGCCACAGAGATTTGAAGCTGGAGAATACCTTGCTGGATGGAAGCCCTGCTCCACGTCTAAAAATTTGTGATTTTGGTTATTCAAAGGTTTAATTACAGATTCAGCTTAGTGTGGGAAGCTTTTCTCCAATGTATATCCGAGTTTTTATCCTTTAATTAGCTTTATTTGTGTAGTCCTCTCTGCTGCATTCAAGACCCAAATCAACTGTTGGAACTCCAGCATATATTGCACCTGAGGTTCTTTCTCGAAGAGAGTATGATGGGAAGGTAATTTAGATTAGTATGTTGTTAAACCCTTGCATTGTCTATTACTTTCTTTGCAAACTTCATTTCTCTGCAGTATTAAGTCCGATTTGGATTTACTTTGTAATTAGACCATTCATGTTTCTAATTATTCTTAAAGGCACCTGAGACAATTGTGTATGTCAATTGGTTGTGATGAGTTGAAACTTTTTCAAATTAATCTTCAAAGAATTTTATGTTTTGGCTCAAGTGGTGTTTCAAGTACTGGGATTTAACCTTTCCCTGGATGAGTTGAAACCTAAAAGAAACCCCCCCTCCTTTTCTGTCTTATTGTCTTGTAGTATTTGTTTCACTGGTGTCATATCTGATCCTTTGTTATGTTCTGCCATGAATACAATATAGCAAAATTAGATTTTATTTCTTAAGGAAAATACCCAAATTAATCTTAATATGATGAATAAATACTATCCTTTTTGTAGTAGAATATTTGCTTTAGTGACTACAAAGCCCATTCATGTATGAGACACTTCAGAAAGCAAGCAGTTAAACTCTTCTCCAGCCTGGGAAGAATAAGAAAAATGCCAAACTATGTTCCACCCATTTGTTTGACGTGTTTCTTTTTGTGCAAAAGATATGAATGCTAATTTTGCTTTGTGTTTCTTCAGTTGGCGGATGTGTGGTCATGTGGAGTGACTCTTTATGTTATGCTGGTGGGAGCATACCCATTTGAAGATCCACAGGATCCAAAGAATTTCAGGAAAACCATCAGTGTAATTTACCTCCATTTTGGCCATCCTTGAAATTAATAGGTTTCTTAGTTAACAGTTTAATAGCTTTACCATTTCTTATGCAGCGAATAATGGCTGTGCAATACAAGATTCCAGACTACGTTCACATATCTCAAGATTGTAAACATCTCCTTTCTCGCATTTTTGTTGCAAATCCTTTAAAGGTATGTACGAGACTAGGTTGCTAATCTTTGTTAAGAATTTGGATCAACTTATCTCGGAAAGACATGAATGACATCAAGCTAATTTGCATTTGCAATTGTTCTCTAAAACACTTTTGTTACTAATCAGGTGTGTTGAAAAACTTGAGGTTTTAGCTGACATGTTTGCTCCTTAAGTTGTTATCTGCATTTTCTTGACTTGTTCTGGCTTTAGAGGATCTTGGTCTTCATTCTTTGAACTGAAACTGGGGAATGATGTTTTGAATCTCATTTCTTTGATAGGTAATTATTAAATCTTTGAGATGAAGAGTTATTGGCAAAAAGTACGAATTTCTTGTGATGCACCCATCAAAGATTGATTTATTGCTTTTATGTCTGCTACTTTGTGATTCTGTGGATTTCAAGATTTTTTTTTATGGGGCCCACATGCCATGCTCTATTGAAGCAAGAGAACTGTGGATTTAACGGTCGTGTCATTATTAAGAGTCATAGGTGTCTGACTTGCAGGGGCATAGCTGGAATGTTGTAAAATTCCTTTGCCTGATCTTATATTTAGGATTATTTTCTTAATTATGTTTGGTCTAGATTACCAATGAGCTCTTGGATTAAAGGGCACTTCCTCCCTCTTTCAGAATGGATGAGATAATGTGGTTGTGAGTTCAAGATCAACTGTGTGTATGTTTAACTTTTCAATTAGAAAAATAGATTGTTATTGAATTTTCTATTTGTAGTAGTTTTTTTATTAGATTTTAATAGGTCTTCAGTTTATGACTCAATTTAGAATCCTAATGCTACCAATAAAAGGAGACTCTTTTATATATATGCGCTCAATGAAGTTGAAGAATAGAGATTTTGATAATAGAAAATTGAGTGTTTGGTTAATGAAGTCATGTGTGATTAGGGCTCTCTCTCCCCCTTCTTCATTGCGTTCTGGTACTGTTCACAGCCCCTGAACAGCCAGAGACTTCTCTTTTTGACCCCAGCCCTTTCACTCTCCCTATCAAAACCCTACAACCCTATATATTTTCCCTTGACCAGTAGCCATCAAATTGACCTCCTATCCAGCTCCAAGGAACCATCTTAGCTGCAATCCAGAACTCCTACACCGTAATTCTTAATCCTGTGTACCAGGCTGCACTTTGCTCTTTTAATGATAATTTACTTATAAAAAAAAAAGTAATTCTTAATCCCGGCAACTTTTTAGTCACCAAGATACAATCTTTGAAGCCCCAACTCAAACCCTAAATACCATTCATAAGCCCTAAAGCCATACCTTAAAATCCTAAAGCCCACCATCAGCATCCATAGGCAGATTCCTAAATCTGTCCTATGTCATCATCCCTTCTAGGGTTATTCATGTTACTGCTTCTTCTTCTTCTTTTTTTTTTTTTTTGTCTTTTTTTCTAGGATAGATTATTGTTTTTTTGATAAGTAATAGTATTGTATCGTACAAATAAAGCGCAGAGGGGTGCAACCCTAGTACACAGGAAGTATACAAAGAGAAACCCTTAATTTAAAGAAAAAAAATGACAAAAGGTCAAAAAATCTGTAAAACTAGCAAAAAGGAAACTATGATGTGCAATCATCTAAGTGTATAACGTGTAAAGCACAAACTTTCGCAACTCAATTCCTGACATCTCAACATCTTCGAAGTTCCGAGCATTCCTCTCCCCCCATAGACACCACCAAAGGCACAATGGAGCCAATTGCCAAGTTTCCCTAATTGGACCATACCCAACCTGACCCCTCCAACTATTCAACAAGTCGATCACCCGTCTTGGCATAACCCAAACTACTCAAAACAAATTATAGATAGAACTCCAAAGGTCACACGCAACTTCACAATGCAGCAATAAATGATTAATGGATTCCCTACTCTTCTTGCACAAACAGCACCACTCCATCATCATAACATTTTGCTTTCGCAAATTGTCCATCGTCAAAATTTTCCCAAGTGCTGTTGTCCACACAAAACGCCACTCGCGCAGGAGCTTTAACTTGCCAAATACTCTTCCATGGAAAAGGCAGACGTTCCCGAGTAATAAGCCTTGTGTAAAAAGACTTGACCTCAAAAATACCTCTTTTGGAAAAGCTCCAAATCATCCTATCATCCTCTCCCTACCTGAGTTTTAGAGAATACACCTGCCCAAAAAAAGATAAGACCATCTCCAGCTCCCAATCTTGAACTGACCTCGTAAAAATAACATCCCACTGTAGTCTTCCATCTTGACACTGTATGTGATCTGCCACCCACGCATCTTGTTGTTGAGCAATACTAAAAAGAGTAGTATAAGAGATCTTCAATGGCCTATCCTCACACCCAAGATCATGCTAAAAGCTAACTTTAGACCCAAAACCCACATCAAAACGGGCAAAAAGTTGAGAACTTATTCAACCCCCTCCTAATATGTTTCCAAACACCCATTCCAAACGACCCAACAACCTCCTCAGAACACCAACCACCCCTTGAACTATTATACTTAATGTCAACCACTGATCTCCACAAAGCATCTTTATCCATAGCATACCTCTACAGCCACTTTCCCAAAAGGGCTCGATTGAATTGTAACAAATTTTTAACACCCAACCCACCTGATTTTAACGGACGGTAGATTCTCTCCCAATTCACTAAATGAAATTTAAACTCCTCCCCAATATCACCCCCATAGAAAATCCCTTTGAAGTCTTTCAAGCCTGTTAGCCACTCCCACTGGGAGAGGGAAAAGGGACATATAGTACGTAGGCAGATTGAAAAGAGTACTCTTTATCAATGTCAACCTACCACCCTTTGAGAGATAAATTTTCTTTCAACAAGCCAAACGCCGTTCCTTTGTTTCAATAACACCATTCCAAATAGATGTGGCTTTACAGGAGGCACCCAACGGCAAACCCAAATATTTCATCGGTAGTGAAGATATTTTACACCCAAGAAGACTAGCCAGAACTGCTATATTTTCCACTTTGCCTATAGGAACAATCTCCGATTTTCCTAGATTAATCTTCAAACCCGAAACTGCTTCAAAGCATAAGAAGATACATCGCAGATATCGACAATGCTCGGAATTGGCCTCACAAAAAATCAGCGTATCATCAGCAAACAATAAGTGCAACACTGCCAAGGCTTCATGATTCCGAAACCCCATTGAGAACCCTACCAGCAAACCATGATGCGAAGAGATTCTACACCCAAGAAGACTGGCCAGAACTGCAATATTTTTCACTTCGCCTATAGGAACAATCTCTGATTTTCCTAGATTAATCTTCAAACCCGAAACCGCTTCAAAGCATAAGAAGATACACTGCAGATATCAAAAATGTTCGGAATTGGCCTCATAAAAAATCAGCGTACCATTAGCAAACAATAAGTGCGACACTGCCAAGGCTTCATGATTTCGAAACCCCACTGAGAACCCTATCAGCAAACCTTGATCCATAGTCACAGTCAACATCTGACTCAAAGCCTCCATAGCTATACTACAAACAGAAGCGGCGATAGCGGATCCCCCTGTCTCAAACCACGAGAGCTAGAGAAGAAACCCAACGGGGTGCCATTCACAAGAATGAAAAAATGCACCAAAGAAATACAACACTTAATCCAATATCCCCAAACCCACAACGCTTTAACAAATAGAGTAAGAATTCCCAATTCACATGATCATACGCCTTCTTAAAATTAAGTTTGCACAACACCCCTGGTTCTCCCGACCTAATCCGACTATCCAAACACTGATTTGCAATAAGCATTGAAGGAACACTTAAAAATGTATGACATCCACTATTGTAGGAACAAGAAGGAGAGTTTTTCATACTTTATGGCAAAGGGAACACTTAAAAATTTATAACATCCACTTTGCACAACGTTGGAGTAGCTGACATCCCCCACCTTTCCATTCTCTCCAACACCAGCCCCACCAGAACACCCCCTTCGAAGATTCACCCACCTCTAAGCTAGTTAGAAGGGGACCATCCACTGTCAAGGCGGTCTCTGAGAAAGGGGGGCCATTGAAGAATACCCCTCAAAGAAGCTGGATGGAGAGGGTAAACAGAATGCATACCCAGCAGAATCTGGGGGAAGCAGCGTCATTCTACTTAGGGCCGCCTACGCTTCTTAATGCAATTGCTTACTTATCAAAAAATAGTTGAGTGACGTCTTATAATCAATCACAATTGTCCAGTAATTCAACCGGTGTTTAAATCCTGGAAGGTTTTGATGGTGATAGTGTTCAGGATGCAATTTCATTTTTGGATGATGTCTATCTTTCTGGGTATCATACCAGGTTACTTCAAATTCCCACTTGGCAATGGCTGCCAGGCTATGGCAACAAAATCACATTGGCAGCCATGCCAAGGCAGAAGAGAAAGCAACAGGGATACTGTATTAAGTTTCTTTGTCATAGGCCGAGAAAACAACAGGGAAAACTGTATTAGGTGTCTTCTTCATAGGCCAAGAAACTATCTTTCCAGGGCATCCTTCATTTTCCATTGAGAGGAAATTCTTTGATGTCTGGATATTGAGTACTTTGATGTAACCTCGTGAAACTAATTGCTATGTAATTAGCTTTTACTTACACATAAATTTTGCCGTTGGCCTCTGCTTGTGTTGTACCCTTTTGCTATTTCTTCAGAGACAATTATGGCCATTCTACTGGGACAAATTGTACTATGTATAATCCAAGATCATTTGGATTGCACAGTGCACACCTAAAATCTAGATTCAGGTAATTAATTGCACAACAAATCTCATGTCTCAACTTTTTATGATTTTCTTTTGGAACAATTCTACATTTTATTTACTTGAATTATATATATAAAAAAAAAGTTCTGTAAGTTGGTGGTCCACACGTATGGAGTGTAGGACAAGCGTCTATAGAGTGTGAGAGAGGTGTTGCTACCTAACAGGTGTCAGACAGATGTGGCTTCCTTTGTGCATTTAGTCCATGTCCTTCATTGTTTATTGTTATTAATGTTGATAGCTTTAATCGTTTATGATTGAGAAATTATGAGTTATATCATGTTTGCTTTCTTCCTTTTTCATTTTCTTTTTCCCTTCCCTCTCTTGGCAGAGGATCAAAATTAAAGAAATCAAGAGCCACCCATGGTTTTTGAAGAACTTGCCAAGGGAACTAACAGAAGCAGCTCAAGCCATGTACTATGAGAGAGAAAACCCTAGCTTTTCTCTCCAAAGTGTTGAAGATATAATGCAAATTGTTGAAGAGGCCAAAGTTCCTCCCCCATCTTCCAGATCAATTGGCGGCTTTGGCTGGGGGGGAGAAGAAGATGGTGACAGCAAGGAAGAAGATGTGGATGCTGAGGAGGAAGAAGAAGATGAGTATGAAAAGAAAGTCAAGGAGGCACAGGCAAGTGGAGAAGTTAATGTCAGTTAAGGACCAATTTGTTGCTTCTTAATTATTAGAGTCCTAAAGAGTTTTGGTTCTTCAATATCTCTTAATTTCAGAATGGTTTTGCGTTTGTATAGAAGTCAGTTTACTGCTTAGGACATTGTTTTCAATAAATGTTTTTAAATTTCTAGTGTTGTGGTAAGTGTCCGACTTTCAACTGTTAGAGAATGTTAGTCTGTCCTATCACTGTTATCTTGGATATATTAGGATTTGAAAATACCTGTGTGAGTTTGACTTGGTTTAGTCGGTTGAGTTTTATGGTTGGCCTTAAATTAAGGGTTTTGCATGGTCTAGGTTCTTATCAAAGAACATGAAGTTCTTGTAAGATGATTTACGGAGGCTTGGCCTGTTCAAAGGGTCATATAAATAAAAATATTTGTTAGTATGTTAAATACAATTTGTAGCTATTGTGGTGGACTTTTGTGTTACAGGATGTTTTATGCCACTGAATATACTGATGCCTGAATATGAATTTTTGCGCTGGTGTCCTGATTGTGTTGTCTTCTTTTTCCTTAGCTTATCAAAACCCGGGAATCAAACTCCAAGGGATAGCTCAATCGGCTGGGAACTATGCCTCGTGAAGTGGAGGTTATTCGTTTGAATCCCCCTTCCCCCTCTCTCTCCCCTTGCAGTCATATATTAAAAAAAAAAAGAACTACTGGGTCTAGCCTTTCTTTGGTGTCTCCAGCTCGAAGTTTCCATTTCAAAAGAGTGACACTATCTGTTTATTGGGGTTTTCTCTACTTTTTAACAATGCAAATCATGCCTATTCCTCCATATAGAGCAATATTTAATAGGATATATTTTGGAGACACAGAGATAGTCGGCCAAATGCAAGGTGGTATGGGGTTCAGACTTGATGACATTGATGGTGGTTGGGTTTGCTTGGAGAGGAAGCAGAGGAGTAAATGGCTTACTTTGGACCATCGGATTGAATATAAATGAAGTGACGTATGGAGAAATTAGACCATGAATGGAAGATAAATGAGAAAGACAGAATTGGAGGTAAGCTAGACTTTAAACTTTTCGCAAAGTGAAAGGGCTTTATTAAAGGAGTAATGTTAGAAATTATATGTTTATCTTATAATTGTCTCACAATACTGATATGGCAGCCTTAACCAACGTTTGGATCAGTTCTTGTTAAAAAATAATCAATGATTGGTTGGGACTGCCACATTAGCATTGTGAGATAAAAATGTAACTATGCATTCTGATGCCAGTATTTAAGGGAATAGGTTCAAAACATACAAGGAACTGAGGGGTTTTTTTTTTTTTTCATTAAGAACGTATGTTATGCTTGTACTGTTAGAACTTGATATGTGTTGAAGTTTTTGCACTAGACCGAACACAGCCCATGTAATTAGTATTCTTAGTAGTTCTTAGTTTATTTTGAGTTTGGAACCATTAAAATCAGCCAAGTGTTATGACACTTGAAGAGAACTAGAGTTTACATGTTTGCTTTTAAGCATTTTGACTGATGTTACTAACTTTTAGTAATCAGACAAATTTTGTAGCTTGTTATGTGGCTTCTAATCAGGTTATCTGGTTATAGAGTTTTAGGATTGTAAGTTATTGATTCCATCACTACGCCGATCAAAACAATTTTTTGAAAAAAATGTGGAAATATTTTTTTTAAAAAAAAATAATAAAAAGGTCATATTTTTCAAGTATATTGATATTGGATATTTGGGAGTCGGAGATAGAGCTAAGGAAAATGGCATACAATAGGCAATGTTTGTGGAGTCATTAAACAAAGAATTTGTACCTAAAGTCTGTGAGACACATGATAGCGGTATGAGCATTGTGGGTACATTTGATATTTTCGATTAGTGGGAATTTCACTTGTGAAGAACTACATTTTTATTTGATCCCTTTTGGGATATTTGGGCAACCCATAATGTTTTCGGATAAGCTGGTGTTACTTATCACCGCAATGGGTGATAAAGTGACATATATTGAATAGAAAAATGCTTCTTAGCATTCTCAAAAGTCATCTTTTAAAATTCTTGTCCATGTAGCAAGCCCATATCCATTGGATCATTTTGTTTTATTTAATATGTAAAATGATCTAATAGATGTGGACTTGCCAAATAAAACAAGAATATTAAAAGATAATTTTTAAGAATACTAGGAAGCATTTCTCATTTAGTATGACATTAATAAATATCTCAAGATATGACCGACAAAATACGTAAGATTGGTCTCTTTCGAAACATTAAGACTTCAATTTTTTGTAGCATTATTTTTGTTGGTAAACATAAAGAGGAATGATATCAATTAACACAAGCATTGATCACTCATTTGTATGCCAATTTTACTACCACATCGTTTGAAATCGACGTCAATAAGAGTATTAGCGTTTGTGATTGTGGAGTAATCTTAAGTTGATTAATGACGTAATGAATTTCAAGTTCAATGTTAATGTTCTTGTTTGAAATCGACGTCAATAAGAGTATTAGCGTTTGTGATTGTGGAGTAATCTTAAGTTGATTAATGACGTAATGAATTTCAAGTTCAATGTTAATGTTCTTATTGGATCGAATCATCTAAAGTGTAATCATATAGGCTATTTGTATATTTGGCCAATTAAGTAGTCCAAGCCAAGAATCATTTTTGAAACAAAATGTTTTAACATTATACTAGCACTCAATGTTGGCCGAGTGGGAGAATGTTGGAATATCCTCTTTCCTAGGCTTTCATTAATTGTGGGTTTTAGTTTGCTAAAATGGGTTGGACATATAACTTATGATGAAATATACATATTGGCCAAAATATTGTTCAAATATCATTTTGTTATTGGGCTTTATGCACCTTAGTTGTGTAAGAATTGGATTTTATTTGATAAGGTAAACCGTATCTAAGCTTCTAACCATAATTAGGGTTAAATGGTTAGGGTCTATCCCATAATTCACTTTGATGACCACCTAGGACATGTTTGGTATGGCTTGGGATGGCCGGCCACCATGGCAGAATCATTAGGGCTTATTTACAACAAAAAATAAAGAAAAATTAAGGTAAGACTTTAAATAAAGAATAAGTTAACAAAAAAACAAAAAACAAAAACAAAGAATAATTTTTCGTAGCTTTCAAATTAAAGCTACAGTAGCAAATATTAAATTGATATAAGCTTCATGGAAGCTTAAAAAATTATAAATAAATAACGTGGGAAAGCACTTTCCCAATGAAAAATGAGGTGTTGACTTTGTTTAAGAAGTGCCCTCTCCATTAAAGAGAAGTGGTAGAATTAACTACAAAAAAAAAAAAAATGTAGGCAACTTGGACGAAAACTGTATATCACTTCACATCAACCTTCATGTTAGACGTGAAAAATGTTGGAAAAAATAAAATACAAGAGAAGGCAGAAAAATTGAAATGCTCATAAGGCGTGTTACGTTGTCGCTTTCCTTAAGAAATTATTTACTCCCACCAGAAAAGGTATGCAAATGGGTTACAAGCAAATATTTCTCCAGAATACAATGGAGCCCAGAAACCTCTGTTGTTTTAGTTGCGTTTTGCACAAACGGAAACTAAAACCGAATACCCTCAGATTTTTCTATTCTTGCAAGAGACACAGACTACAGAAATTTAACGTACGTAAGATATCTCAGAGAAGAAGATGAAGAGATAATGTTTTCTTTTTGAAAAACATAGGAAGAGATAATATCTTATCAGATACAAAAAATAAAAGATAAGATCTTTGATAACTGCAGCAGTTTCATTGATACAGCAGTTATTATCCATCTGCAGTAGTTTCATTGATACAGCAGTTATTATCCATCAGTTATTTAATATCAATAAATAACTCTTTTATAACAGTGATAAACTGCTATCAATAACTGTAATAAATTGTTATTTTAACAGATACTTCATTATAACTGTTAGATTAATCTCAACCGTTGAAATCACATCTGGATCTACTAATAAAGTATCATATGGTCTAGATCAAATCACCAGATTGAATGATCATGATCAACTCCTTCCCCAATGGGCCTCTCATCATTTAATGCTCCTTAATATCTTCAATTTAAAACATTCCAAAACCCCAAAATAAATATATATAATAAATAATTTTGGAAATGTTCTAACAATCCCCCACCATTTTCAAAATCAAAATACAACTTGACAAGAATAGGAAAAATCATGCATAAATGAAGGTGTCTTGGGGACTTGAACCTTCACATAGTGATAATATATCAAAGCGAATCAGAATATCATGGTAGACAAGCTTTGAACCAGTTATCCTTTTTTACTAGCCGGACATATCTCACACATGCTTTTTCTTCTCTTTGGGTAGTTCTATAAGTCGACACGTGGATTGGCCTTGTGTCTATATCCCGGTTTCATGAGCGCTCTAGAGACAAAGCCTTAGTCTCATAGGAAGCGGCACCACCTTCGACACTCATATAGGTAAGCTTATCAGAAGTGCCCTATAATAAAAACACTTCAACAAAATTTGTTATAAGCCTATTAAGTGCATAATACACAACCTCCATTGTTACATTACAGGCTCCAAGCACCTTAACCTTGGGATGTTTTATTAGTTTAGAAACTAATAAAATATGTGGTGCTTGCGATCACAACATATAGTGTACTTTTGCTCATTAAACTCAAGATCTTGGTATTTCAAGTGTTGAGTTGAGTTTCCACTATTGGTAATCTAAAAGCTTTAATCTCATCCCCTTTGATGTTTTCCACACCAAATGCAAGTCCTTTAGTCAATGGATCTGCCAAATTTTGAACAGATCTCACAAAATCAATTGTAATTACTCCATCAGTGAGTAATTGCCTTACATAACTATGCCTTAA
>FXXK01000321.1:110904-141383 GCA_900184695.1 Betula pendula
AATATCAAAATTATAAATAGATGCCAATGCAATCAATGTTCTAATGGTAGCAATCCTAGCAACAGGAGCATAAGTATCAAAATAATCCAAACCTTCTTTTTGTTTAAAACCTTTAGCAACTAACCTTGCTTTGAATTTTTCTATGGTTCCATCTACCTTCAATTTCTTTCTAAAAATCCATTTACAACCAATAGGAGTGGAACCAGGGGGTAAGTCTACTAATTTCCACGTATTATTACCTATTATAGAATCCATTTAATCATTAATGGCTTCCTTCCAAAATGCAGAATCTTGAGACTTCATAGCCTCTTCATATGTCAAAGGATCCGATTCTAAATTAGGTGAAATCATCTTTTGTTTACAAGATGAATCTCTAGATCCTTCAACCAAATAAACAATGAAATCTGATCCAAATGATTTTTCTTTTCTCATTCTTTTACTCCTCCTTATTTCAGAAGGTTCATTTGGTTCACCAGATTCAATGTTATTTTTTATAGGTTCCACCATCTTATCATTAAGAGATGGAATTGATGTGAACCTATATTCATAAAATTCTGCATCTCTGGATTCTATAATAGTATTTACCTCAACAGAAGTATTAGGTTCAACAACTAAGAACCTATAACCCTTACTGTGTTGAGCATAACCCAAGAAAATACATTCAATGGCTTTTTGTCCCAATTTCCTGATTTTTGGTTCATGTAATCTGACAATAGCCCTACACCCCCACACCTTAAAATAATTAAGGTTGGGTTTTCTTTTCTTCCATAATTCATATGGAGTAACCTTGGATTTTTTATGTGGTATTCTGTTTAAAATATAACACGCAGTAAGAATAGCTTCTCCCCAAAAACTTTTGTTTAATCCAGAATTACAAAGCAAGGCATTTACCATTTCAACTAAAGTTCTGTTTTTTCTTTCTGCAACTCCATTTTGTTGTGGAGTATAAGCAATAGATGTTTCATGAATAATGCCTACAAATTCACAATAAGAGGGAAAATAATATTCTCCTCCCCTATCAGATCTAAGACATTTAATTCTGACATCACATTGATTTTCAACTTCTGTTTTATAAACTTTAAAATTTTCCAGAACTTCATCTTTTGAAAACATAAGATAAACATAACAGAATTTTGAAAAATCATCAATGAAGGTTACAAAATACTTTTTGCCTCCTCTTGTAGGATTGCTATGCATATCACAAACATCACTGTGAACAAGTTGTAACAAAAAAGAAGATCTATCAATTTTAGAAAAAGGTTTTCTGGTGATCTTCGTTTGCACGCAAATTCTACATTTATCAACCATATCATTAACAGATTTAGGAATTAAATCTAAAACAGACATATCATGCATTCTTCTAGTATTAATATGACCTAATCTATTATGCCATAAAGAACATGAGTCAATCAAATAAGCAGAATTAGCAACTTTATTGATCAAATTCAGTTTGAACATACCCTCAAACAAATAACCTTTCCCAACAAAAGCACCCCCTTTGGTAAGAACAAATTGATCTGACTCAAATACAGACTTAAAACCAAATTTATTAAGAAGACCTCCAGACACAAGGTTCTTCCTAATTTCAGGTACATAATATACATCAGTTAAAGATAAAACTTTTCCAAAAGTGAATTCCAGATTCACTGTTCCTTTGCCTTTGACAGTGGCAGTGGAAGAATTTCCCATAAAAACATTACAACCATCTTCCACTGTCTCAAAGGTCTTAAACAAACTCCTATCTTTGCAGATATGTTTTGTTGCACAGGAGTCAACCCACTATGAACCATCTTCTTCAATCATGCAGATCTCAGAGATCATTGCCACAAACTCTTTCGAGTCAGAAGCTTGTTGTTTCTTTTTCAGAAAACGACAGTCCCTCTTAAAATGGCCTGGCTTACCACAATGGTAACAACCATCATTTGTTTTCTTCTCATGGTTCTGGTTCTTAAAGTTCTTCCTCTTCTTCTGATTGAGCTTTTTGTTCTGAAAAGGCTTTTTTGTAAAAGTCCCTTCCTCCACCATATGCACTTTCGAGGACAGAATTCCTTGCTCCTCATTTTCTTTGAGTTTCAATTCTTCCTCAATCTGAAAATGCTGGCCTAACTGATCAACAGTTATTTCTTCTTTCTTATGTTTCAGAATTTTCCTCTGATCTTTCCAAGAAGGAGAAAGTTTGTCAATGATGGATGAGACAGCAATTTCCTCATCCATCTTCATGTTATGCTGACCAAATTGACTCAAAATATGCAGAATTTCGTTAAACTGTTCAACAACAGGTCTAGTATCAACCATTTTATAATTCATAAATTTAGAGGCCAGAAACTTCTTACTTGTAACATCTTCTAAAAGATACTTAGCCTCGAGCGCATCCCAGACATCTTTGGCTGTTGATTGCTTTGGTAAATGTCGAACAGTGAATCCACCATAGCATTGCAGATGTGGCCTTTGCAGATGTAGTCATCCTGCTCCCACTTCATCCTTGTCCGAGTATCAGTAATTGTCTCATTGTCATGTGCTATTGGCTTTGGAGTGGTGAGAACATAAGCCACCCTGAGACCAGCAAGTAGGAAGTGCATCTTCTTCTACCAACGTTTGAAGGAGGTTCCATCAAATCGATCCAGTTTGATGAAATCCGCAGCAAGTTCTTTCAGAGATTGTGGTGCCATTGAAGCAGAATAATTTCTTAAGATTGTTGGAAAAAATAAAATACAAGAGAAGGCAGAAAAATTGAAATGCTCCTAAGGCGCGTTACGTTGTCGCTTTCCTTAAGAAATTATTTGTCCCCATCAGAAAAGGTATGCAAATGGGTTACAAGCAAATATTTCTCCATGATACAATGGAGCCCAGAAACCTCTGTTGTTTTAGTTGCGTTTTGCACAAACGGAAACTAAAACCGAATACCCTTAGATTTTTCTATTCTTGCAAGAGACACAAACTACAGAAATTTAACGTACGTAAGATATCTCAGAGAAGAAGATGAAGAGATAATGTTTTCTTTTTGAAAAACATGGGAAGAGATAATATCTTATCAGATACAAAAAATAAAAGATAAGATCTTTGATAACTGCAGCAGTTTCATTGATACAGCAGTTATTATCCATCTGCAGCAGTTTCATTGATACAGCAGTTATTATCCATCAGTTATTTAATATCAATAAATAACTCTTTTATAACAGTGATAAACTGCTATCAATAACTGTAATAAATTGTTATTTTAACAGATACTTCATTATAACTGTTAGATTAATCTCAACCGTGGATCACATCTGGATCTACTAATAAAGTATCATATGGTCTAGATCAAATCACCAGATTGAATGATCATGATCAACTCCTTCCCCAATGGGCCTCTCATCATTTAATGCTCCTTAATATCTTCAATTTAAAACATTCCAAAACCCCAAAATAAATATATATAATACATAATTTTGGAAATGTTCTAAAAAAAAAAAGGTGGCAACAAAACTTAACGAAGAAGATGACATGTCTTGCTATTATTATGGTGTAACTTTCCGTCGTTAGAAAAAAAAAACAAAAAAAAAAAATTGAAAGATAAGCACGCAATCATTTAATTCTTCTCCACGTTATAAATCAAATAATAAATTAAAAAAAAATAAAAAAATAAACAAACAAACGAAATGGTAGGTTTCATTTAATTTTGCTCCACATTTTGTTAGAAAAAGTGCAACTCTCGTCGTTTACCTTTTGAAAAAAATGCAAAAGTTGCATACTGCGTACTGACAGGATGAGAAAGAAATGGTAGGTTTCATTAAAAATCTGGCAACCAAATAAGCCAAAAAAGATCAAATGTAGGAGAAGGAAATCGCAGCAAAATAGTTCAAAAGTTTCTAAGCTTTGCTATGAGAGTACCAATGCCTCATCTTTTATTACTTCCTACTATGTATTTGTCTCTTGGTGTTCTATCTTGAAGACACAAAATAAAGGCATCATTTTTCTTTCTTTCGTCCATTGCATATATAGAAAGAGAGAAAGTAAGAGAGAGGAATAGGAAGGAGTAGTGATTTTAGCCAAAGAGAGTACAAAACAAATATACTAAGAGATTATTTTGGGAGATTAAGTAAAAGTGGTAAGTATAAAATTTACTAACCCTACACTTGATGTTTTATTGCATAAATTGCACAATATTCTAATTGTGATTATGAGCCTATAAATTCTGAAATATGATTATGATAAATTATGTTGTCATGATATATTACATGTGTTAAAAGAAAATGAGTTTTAAAGGAAAATGTGATGTGATATATGAAAAATTTGTAAGAGATGTGTACCCGGCAGTTAAGTGTGTTTATACACTTAGCATCCCAATGCTAGTAAGGAGAAGATAAAAATGACTAGCCAACCCAACGGTTAAGTGGAGTTATACAATTAGCACCTCGAAGCTATTAGATAGATAAATTGGTGGCAACACAGTTGCTAAGTGAGGGTATACACTTAGCAAACTCCGGCGAATAAGTGAGAGTATACACTTGACTTATAGAAAAGATAAAATGAAAAATGAATATCTAAATATGAAATGTAATAAATGAACTTGATAGTGTATTTATTATGTGAATCAAGCATGTGATATGATATTTATTGTTTTATGTTTTCTAATTTTTGTTTTTCATTATCCTTCTATAAACTGTTTTACCACTCTATAGTATGAGATGATATGTACTATGTTATAATAGACGGAAAATATAATATATTTTTCATATATTTTAACATACTAAATGCAAAGAAAAACATTTGGAGTTTTTATGAGTACATATTAACAAAACTCTAGGCTTGATTTGCTAAACGGCTATGAAATTTTAGCAAACAAACACTTTTGTGAAAACCCTACTTGAGATAGCTTTTTAGTAAATTCAAGATAGAAAATTTCAAAGGAAAAAAGGGGGCTCACATCACACATGTATGGTTAGGATATTTTATACTTTCTGAGTGGTGGACTCACATATTCTCCTGTAAAATTGGTGATAATTTTATAGATGTTGCTAAAAAGGAGATAACTAAATACCCCTATGCTTGTCTAGGCTTTTGTTCATGAGACTCACGTTTTGAGGAACTAACTCATGTCGAGTCAATATTTTAATTATGAGAAGAAATGTCTTGGTGGCATATTTTAATTTTAAATCAAGACAATAGTAGTTTAATGTTGTTGTAATAACATTATGTTTAATTTTATAATATGTAATATTCGGGTAGAATTTTTGGTATTATGTAATGCTGAGTGAGTTTGTGGTGACAAAAAAAAAAAAAAACATGTTTTCTTCTGTTGTATGTAAAGGTAGTAGTGTCACGCATCTTAATTCTGCTTTGCAACTTATATAAAAGTTGGGGCGTTACAGGGGGGTGCGACCACCCCTGGATCCCTTTGGGGAGGGGCTCCAAGGGTGGTTGTGGGGTGGTATGACCACTCCTGTGGTTCTAGTAGGGTGGTCGGCCACCCATAGAATGTTTTGAGATTTTTTGTGTTTTTGTGTACGCGTGTGTGTGTGTGTTTTTTTTTTTTTTTTTTTTTAATTTAGGTTTGCAAAAAAAAAAAAAAAAAAAGAAGTTTTTGGAAAACCCTTTCAATTCCTTACAAAAGAGAATAGCTATTCTTAGGAATGGTGTACAACTGTGACATCCCACATTGCCTGGGTATAGAAATAGAGATGTGCTTATATGTATACTCACACTTTTCTTGACATAATGCATTTTAAAGCCGTGATAACCATGAACCTATCAGAACTCAGCATGTTTATGCTAGAGTAGTACCAAGATGGGTGACATTTTGAAAAGTCTGGTTTGGGGGAGCCAAAAGCGGATAATATTGTGTCGATAGGGCGGGTCATTACAACAACTAAACAAAAGAATAGATATTCTATAGGAATAGCCATTTCATTCTAGAAATCTATTCCACGTACCAAACGAACTATTAATATTATATTTACAGCCTATTTGATTCAACAAAATCAAAGAACTGCTTTTGCAAGTATTTTAAATTCTGCAAATTACCAATTTGTTATGTTCAAGTTCTTAGCATGCTTTATTCTAAAGTTTTACAAATGTATCCTCATATATAAATTATTAATATATAATGCAGTAGTATACTGCGATTGTTATGTACAAACTACACATTATTATACTTTTATTGAGTTTTATCCCTCAAATTTCTAATGCCAAATAGTTCTAAACCTAGAGGCAGATAATACAAAGTTATCTATCCTTCCTAACTAGTAGAAGCAGAGGCTACCATAATTTTTTAACCAACTATTAACATAGCAAACTGAGAGAACTTATGTGCCCTATGTATAAGGGAAATTAATCATACATTATAAATTTTGTTTTTTGAATTCATCGTATCTACACAATTTTCAATGCCAATATGCAGCACCTTTCCTCAGTTAGGCAGCTTTTTGTAGATCTCTACCGTTTGGTATCCTTTTTTTGGCTATGGAGTTCCACTGATCTTGTTGCAGCTTTTATTTTGGTGTCCTCTATGTTTCTCTAGCCGGGTACCGCCTTCTCAGGACTCTGGGTTGTGGCTTCTCAACGTCGGCTCTGACACAATCCCTTTTGGTGCATGCTCTTTCGCTGTGCTGGGTCAAAGCTGGTGCTTTGATTGTTCCATTAACAAAATTTCGCCTTTGCTTACATCTCTTTGTTGGCAGCCCCAATTGTCTTTATGGGTCCGTGTCATTTATTTGACCCATTCTAATTAACTTTTAGATATGTTGTACTAATTGTCGGTTGTTTCGGGGCTCATGTTTGGGTTGCCCGCCCGGTGTTTTTACTTTTCATGTAATTTTTCCTTTTAACTTTTCCCTGATTTGAATAGGGGGGAAAAAAAAAAGGAACACATTCCTCAAGAGTTAAGATGGAACTATTTCTGCTCAGAGACTTAAAAGCCAAGTGAGTAGAATAGTAAAATCTGTCAACTATCAAAGCAAAACGCACATAAAAATCCTCATGAACTACTCATTCACCTTTTACAAAATAAAACATAATGATCGAGCAGCAAATTTTTTTGGATTGGTTGGCTTAAAGGCAGCGACTTGCCTTTTATCGACCGCAACAGAAATCCTTGGGCATCCACGAAACAGAAATGATTATTTGCGACTAAAACAACTAATTAATGTAGTCAAGAAAATGGGGGGAGGGGAGCACTTAATCTATTTTCTTTGGACTATGAACTCCCTCTTAAAATGAATATATGATTGCTCTCTTCTTTCACCAATTATATAACCGAAAAAACGTGCCTTCAACCCCAAATTCTTTCTTCTAGCTGTGATATCGAAAACCTGCAGTGCGTGACGACCCATAGAAGGCTCATTTCAATGCGTTGTCTGTGTTGACATTGATGCTGCATCCTTTAACCCTGCATGCAACTTCCTCGTCTCCGTGAGAATGCATTCCCTATCGAAAAGAGCTGACACAACGGCAACTCCTTTTAGATTTGGTACACCAATTTGCATCACAGAACATGCATTTGAAGTGCCAATACCACCGATTGCAACCACAGGTAACTTGGAAGCCACACAAACAGCTTTCAACCCATCCAGGCCAACAGTGAGATTGTTTGCCTTCGTATTAGTTGGATACACACCACCACAACCAATGTAATCGGCCCCACCTATCCATGCTTGATGGGCTTGCTCTGGCGTCTTGCACGATACACCAATGATCTTTTCAGGGCCAAGAAGGGTGCGGGCTACACGAGCAGGCATGTCTGACTGACCAACATGCACACCATCAGCATCACAAGCAATTGCAACATCAATGCGGTCATTTATCAGTAGAGGTATTCCATGTGAACGGCAAATTTTGAGACATGCTTTCGCTGCTTCCAAAAAGTCCCCTGTTTCAGCATCTTTTTCCCTGCCAAGCCAAATAAAATATTGAAAATAACAAAACATTCTGTTAATATGCAAAATGTTTTGCTCAGGCAACCCTTTACTTGTGTTACTTGTGTAGGTCAAGCTAAGAAAGTACAATATATTTTAATTTCTAGGTACCCCCTAATCACTTAGAAATGCGTGCAAGAACAACAAGCCCATTTCCATTCAAATACTCAGATGGCATTCAACAGTCAGGAAATATGTGGAACTATATGACGGTTTGAAGCTTGCTACTCTGATTAAATGCAGCGCTCTTATTTTCCTTTTTCCTGGAGGGGGAGAAGTGCAAAGAAGAAAATCCTCACTAGCCGAGTTCCTAGACTATTATCAACGATTTGCTTGGCAAATCTGTCGACAGTCAATGAAACATTTTTTTTTTAGGAAGAACGACATAACTGCAGAAGTATTTTAATTTTCATTTGTCTAATGGAGTGAAAGTTGATCGAGAAACTAGAAAAGATGGTGCATTGCAAATTATGAGCCAAGATTGTACACAATATGTCCCAATTGAGGTTAAGGCATGATGTTGGGAAAATGCCCAGGTCTCTTCCCAAAACAAAGTGTTATTGTATGTACATGTATAAAAACAAAAAAAAAACAGTAATTCTAAATAGTAAATACTTAACTCTCATCTCACTAGGCTAATGTGACACTGCCCATCAGCCCTTAAATTTTTTTCTTTTTAAATAAAGGCTAATTCAAGGGCTGATGGGCACTACCACATCAGCCCATGAGAATTGAGTATGTAGCATTACTCAAAGAAAAAAGATAAAATTTTCAACAATTAAGGTAAGAGAGAAAAATATCCAATAAATGTAATTGAAAATTCTTAATCAATCAATAAAACCAGAATATATGTGTTGATTAAAATACCCCACTATTGTTCATTGAAGTTCCAAAGAACTAACTGACAAAGTTGCGAATACAATGCAACAAGGATTTATTTCGATCGTCCATCGAGGCCTAATTTTTTAGACGGAAACAAAGGAAAAACCTTTTTAGGGTGCTGAAACAGCAAAACCCTATAAATCTTAAGAAAACTTTTAAGCCAAGAGCTAATTTTCTAGTGGTAATAAGAGTCAAGCTGCTACAATGACTTCATACTCTAATATTTATAGAAAGAAAATACCATAAAGCCTAGAAGCAATTAACCATAATCCTTGATTTAGGGTGCGTTTGGGTAAGCGATTTCGTAGACAATAAGTGCGATTTTAAACCAAATCGCAAAAACTGAATTGTTTGGAAACTGCGATTTTAAAAAATTGCGATTTGAAAACGCAGAAAATCTGCGATTTCAAATCGCAGGTAAGGAGGTGCTTTTTTGAAAACGCAGAATTTTAAAACGCTAAACTGCGATTTTAAATGCCAAACTGCAATTTTGCCAAACGCTAAACTGCGTTTTCAAAAATCACGTTTTCAAATCGCACTTTTTAAAATCGCTATTTTTGAAATCGCACTTTTTGAAATCGCAATCCCAAACAGGCCCTTAGACTAATCCTAATCATGCATGATAAAATAAATCAAAAGGACTCGCATATAGTTAACTAACCTAAAATTAACTACTTATAAAAAATAACCTAAAATAAATTAGGCTGTTACCCTATCGTGTGAACAGTACCACTAAGTAACCCTGACCAGAATTATTCCCTAGGCCTTCTCCTGCAACACCAGTTCCAGTAAAGGTTGATAGTTTCACTTGGAAATAAGTGCCCTTTAATAATTCTTCCATTGGAATAATATTGCATCATAAGAATCTTAATTCTCTGAAAATAAAGAAATGATATATGATCAGATCTTGAAAGACTGTAGCAAGAGAATCGATTCAAAAGAATTGGAAGAATAAAAAGACGGCCCGATACAGCTTTTAGAAGAAAGCAATATGACATTGAATGATGGCTATATTGATTCTTCTTTCAACAATAGACAGTTCACATAGTCAAATAAAGAGAAACGCGTTGATTTTTCATTGATGTAGAAGACTTATCTTAAGTGCAAAAAGGTGGAGTAAATTATTCATTCGTGTCAAGGGACAGAAAGCATTGCTTGGAATTCCAACAGATTCAGAAGGTAGAAGCCAGACTCAAGGATGAGATCTCTTAAAAATCCGGAGAGAACTGACACAGAACACGATCTAAAATGAAAAATTGTGAAGTTCTTGGGTACTGAAGTGGTGCTGCTTAGATAGTGTAGTAGCCTAGTTTATATTAAGTTATTTATGCGCATTTGAGTCTTTTGTTTATTTTTATCATATGCAGAAAGGATTATTCTCAAAGTTCATGAATAATTTTTTAGATTTTAGGGTTTTGTCTTCTTATAGATAGAAGATAATAAAATCATCTTAGACCCTATCCCTATTACTATCAATAAACTGATGAAATCATTGTACGACACTATTCTTAATTGCTTGGAGGACTCTAGGGTTTTGCTTATCTCAGCACCCAAGAAGAGGTTTTTCCTTTGTTTCTCTCAAAAAATCGAAATAAATCTGTCTCTCATCATGCTCCCAACTGCATCATATAAAGCCTACACTATATAATAACTATGACGTGCATAATTGAGCAAGTATATCAAGAGCAACAAACCTCAATTGAACAATGGTAGCACCTCCTTCTATGGCAGCTCCAACAGCATCTGTAATGGAACGTCCCCACTTTTTATTCATCCTAGAGTCTGTAACAGCATACAAGAACAAGTCACTTGGATTAAATCCCACTTGCCTCCAAGAATTTTGAACATAACTCTTAAGCCTAAATAGGAGGTCAAAGGGGCCTTGGGCCCCATTTCCAATGACAATGTCTTTGCTGTAATCCAAAGCAGTCTCAACATGGCGTTTAGCTACCTGCCAAACTCAGATAAATAAGAACTGATATCCCGATCCCCTATAATATTAAAACACAAGCGCACACACAGAGAGCATCAGGAATAACGCATGGGAGACGAAAAAAAATTAGGCTAACATCAAGGTTCAAGCAGAATCCAAAAGGTCAAAACACATTTCAGATTTTTAAGCTCACAAATAAATAAGCAAAACATGACCAATCTAAGAACTCTGGCCATGTAAATTGAATGTCATTAGAGTGGACCCAACACCTCTCTCTCTCTCTCTCTCTCTCTCTCTCTCTCTCATCAGTCCAAAAAGGGGGAAATAATAAATTTATATCGTTAAAAGCATATCCTTACTATTTAGAGCTAGGCGCGGACTACATCTCATGAAGTGGAGGTCACTAGTTTAAATCTCCCCTTCCCCCTCCCTTTGAGGTTAATTACTTACGAAAAAAAAAAAAAATTAGAGCCCTGCACACAAGCTTATTTTTATCTGTTAATTCTCAGTATAGGAGTTTGACATTATGCTTCTCAATTTTATTTCTGCAGAAAACTATAGCCAATGGGATGGTAAAGCATGTGGACATTGTAACGCCCCGCCCCCCCTGCCAGGATTGTAGTCCTCCCCGATAAAGGGGACCTGTCTTCACCCATACTAGCATGCTAATCCTATAACCATTCCCCATTATATCACTTTCATATTATATATGATTTGAAAATGGAAAAGAGATAATATGATATAAACAATATTAAAAAAAAAAAAAAAACCGCACACGTTATCTTTATCAATGCATAAAAAAATTTCCAATCTAAAAAATCCATCTTAATATCCTCATCACAAGATGGCCTATCTAACAAATATTTCATATCTTGGTTGCCAACCATTAATTCTACATGGCAACTCTTGTCTCACTATCCACACCTTGGTGAAAAATTACGAACTAACAATGTTTCACTAATTCATAATACATTCATTGCAAGTAGTGCTCAGTCAATATTCACTCACCAACCAAAAACAAAGATATTTTGTCACTAAATGTCCCCACATCAAATAGGTATTAGAATTTAACTTGGAATTAGAAAATAAAAGATAAGTAGTCACCTTAACAGCCTGGAGCATTGGAGAACCTTTTGCCAGCTCAGCTGCTATACAAGATGCCAGACTGCAACCAGTACCATGAGTGTTGCGAGTTTTAATGCGTGAACATCGCAGCTCATAGAAGTCCTGACCTGCAAAATCAATTATAAAATTGAGTTTGTTCTTAACTTTAACTGTTCACACATACATTATCATAATTGCTGAAGGATTCTAAAGAGTATAAGCTTACCATCAAAAAAAATATCAACAGCATCGAATGAATCAGGGAGATCGCCACCTTTGACAAGCACATTTCTGAATAGCAAATTAACAGTTTGTTTAAACACACTAAGTTTTCAACTTCGAGCATGCTAATTTTAATAATTCCTTCCTAGAAGAAGTTGATGCATCCATCTTGTCAAAACGATTTGCCTTGTGAAGCTGAAGCCCATGACATGCAAAATCAGGTAATAAAACTACGTCGTAAATGTGTTTGGTAGATAGTGGTAGGACAGTAAGTTTTAAGAATCCATCCTTGCAATAATGTCTAGATGTGACAACCAAGTCAATTGGACGATCAAGTATCACGACTGTTCGGCAATGTATGACTTGCATTGCAGCACTTGGGATAAATAATTCTTTTCTGGTAAATATGGTAAATGTCCAAACCTTCTAACTATATAAATATGTTTCAGTTATTTCACAAACTTCAACATCATGTGATTTCTGAAGGTACGACCAATGTCGTCCACACTACAAATATTACCAAAACTCGTACCAACTCCCAACTACTTTAATAAATCTCCAGCCGCTCAGTGACTTTGCTGTTAAAAATCTTTTTCAGCTTTGCCAGAAGGCATGACTTTGCTGTTACATCTCAAGTCTCTGTTACTTAAACAGTCTTTGGGCCTAGTAGTCTGATAGGCTCATGCCTCACTGGTGAAAGTATAATTGACTTTGCATACATACATACATATTGAATTCTTCTATTTTAATGTTACATTCATTTTACTATTTTTACATTTTTTTTTCATAAGTAATACAAATTTTCTTAAAAAAAGAGAACTCTTCAGTACACTGCTTGTTCATAAGTAACATTTTTACCAATAATAAAATAATTTTCTGTACTAATATCTATATATATTTTATTGTAAATATTAAGAATAATTTTAAATTATAAAAAATATAAAATATAAACTATAAGTAATAACATTTTGTTATGTTTAGTGAATAATCTAAGTCATAATCTTAGCATAAGAAACATATGAAAACTCTAATTTATCTATGCACAACGTTGTATTTGTTTGTAACCTTTTTGTTATAGTTTATTGTATTTTTTGACTTACCCATGTTCTTCCCATTTAAGTATCCCAATCTAGCTCCTATATATAACATAATGAGCAACATAACAGTCACACTCACAATTTTGAAAAAGGTAAAAGTTGAAAATTGATTTGGTGAGGGCCACATTTGAGAAAAGTTGAAAATTGGATTGGTAAAGTTTTGAAGAGTGTTTTGTAAAAATTAAAAATTAAGAAATATTTTATAAACTAAAAGAAAATTTTAAAACAAATTAAATAAAGTGTTCCACCATGGTGGCCGGCGGCACAGCCACCGTGGTGCTGGTGATCTAGCATCCCTGGAGGTGACAGCCACCGCCATCGGGGGCAGCAACACCACCCCTTATTTTTAGTTTTAACATTTTGTAAAATAAAAATTGTTGTGTTTTATTTTTTGATAAGTATTTTGGCTTTTGAGAAGAGTATTGTAGTTTGTTTTGAAAAGTGTATTATGGTAGAGGCTACATCTGAAAATCCGTTTGCTTAACTGTTTTTTGAAAAAAGTTTTTAGTGTTTGACAAGTGAAAACTCTTTTTTGAGAAGTAAAAAGAGTTTTATAAAATGTTACCAAACATGCCCTTATTTTCTCATGCTTTATTATTCTAAATATTTATACATACTTTTTAGAAAATGAAAATGAGAATATCAAAATCCTCATGCCTCACCTCACAAGGAGTAAAATGCCATTCCTTGCAATTACAACATAAAAAATTGCTGTAATTCAATGAGCTAAAGATCTACTATTTATGCAACAGAATTCTGGTTCACAAAAATAATACAAGTTCAATATTAAAGTTGCTTCAAAACTTTGAGAAATAAATACGAATTTTTAAAACTTAGACCATTCAATGACCTAGAAAAGTGTCTGGTTACGGATCAATGGTTTGATCGCAAGTTGCCTCGTCACATCAACAAGATGCCATAAAATGTTTAATTTTAATTACAAATGAAAAATAAAAGCAGAGGCTGAAAACCCCGGGAGGGTCAAGCAACCCATTAATGGGTGGCAAATCTGAAAGTTGGACCAGCAGGTCAGAGTGGATCAAAGTGGAGCTTTCTAAAATGGTTCAAAGGGTTAACTGCAGCTCCTAAGGTGCCCATTGACGGTCCAGCCAAGCAAGAAATACAAAATAAAATTGTTTCACAACATCAGCTAATCAGGAGAGAACTAAACAGTTAAATATTTTTCTAACAACTAACCGTGGGCCCATGTCATGCAACAGTTTTGCAGCAGAACGCATGTCAGAAACTGTTTCCAGTTGCTGACCACCAAGTAAAGCAGATGCCTCTTTTAAATTTGGTGTGATTATATCAGCCATAGGAAGAAGCTTCTCTCTGCATTTAGGAACCAGAAAAGCACTATTACCAAAAGAAATTATTTTTTTGATGAAAATTATATGGAAAGAAAATGAAAATGGGTCTTCTTTCTTCCTCGAACAGTTACTATACAAATTTTTTAAAAAAATAGATTATGCAATGATTTCTGCTGCAAATAGGCAAAGAACTAGAAAAGTGGTAAAGCTATGAGAATCTATGGAGACACAAAAACATGCAAGGAGCAAAAGGTAATGTCTACACAGAGCTCAGGTGAAGAAGAGAACTCACTAACAGCAAAACCACATAACTGATAACTGAAGGTGTCAAATGATCTATAATGGGTCACATAGAACTTGCAGAACCACTTTGGCAGAAATATCAATTTCACTTAATGTAACAAAGACAGTTTAGCATACCGAAACCCAGAAAGAATGGAAGGACCAGCCAATACATCTCCACTTGTAGATACCATGACAGGATCAACCACTAAAGCTGCCTTCAATAATATCATTAAGTCAATTAAAATTCCGCTATAATGCTTATCTTAAACACACAATTAATTACCGAAACTACCATACCTTGTACTGGGAACTCCCTTAGACTTTGATTAAGGGCATTGACAATGCCAATAGATGGTAGCATGCCTGTTTTCACCTAAGTACATTTCATGATTAGGTTAGAATCAATCTGGTAATGTACAAATTCATATTTGAAATTATTCCAATTAAACATGGAGCCAAAAGTAGAGGCATGTTAAGCAGAAACCCAAAGTGACAAACCTTTTGTAATTTATAACAATGCTTACCACACAAACTACATTAAGGCTATGTTTGTTAACCCTTTTCCCCTTCCCCTTTTTTTTTCTCCCTTAAAATCAACACCACTTTTAATATTCCATCAATCACTTTTTAACAACTTTTTTTACATTTTATATCACATCACTCACTTTTTATTACCATTCAAATAAAAGACTCACTAAAAACAAAACTTTTTCACTTTTTCATACAAAAAATTTAAACATTCTTCCTACTTTATATCACATCATTCACTTCTATTACAATTCAAAACACAAAAAAAAAAAAAAAAACCTAAAGATTTAACAAACATAGCCTAAATCATCCAAAACTGCAAACTGAAAAATTTTGAATTCTTCCATAGTGATCTTGACAAGGAAGACACCAACAATAATTATTTGAAACCTAACAGAATAGATAGTTGCATTTCAAAGACATCTTACCCCTTTACTTTTTATGAAAACTGAAACCAATTTTACATTTGAGACAACCTCTAACCTTTTGATTACTAGGTCTGAATAAGCCAAAGAAACCTACTACTATGGATGGTAATGCCAGGGAAGATTTTAATTTTGGATAACCTGAGGAAGAGGAATGTTATTGTAGCACCCCGTGTAGGAAAATACTAAAGAAAATAAAAAATTTGAAATAAATAAATAAATAAAATAATAATAATAAAGATATGTTATGATGAAAATAAATGGAGCACAGTGAGGCTGGTAGGCTTTGATCGAAAGAACGTTAGAATTTTAAGGTTTAAGACTTAAAATTTCGGATATGTGGCATCTCATTTGAACGAGGTGGGAATTCGTTCAAGCGAGAACAGAATCTCCACATGCCACATGTCCGTTCGAATGAGAATGACATCTCCACATCTCATCGCCCGCATGAGTGGTAGGTGAAGATCAACGGCTCGGATTTAACCACACGTGCAGGTAGGTGAGATTTAACACTTAATTTAATGTGGGTGCCATGTGTTCATTCAAATGAGATCAAGTTTTCAAGCATAAAACAAAGGGTTTAAAACACAAAAAAACAAAGGAACATCATTTCCTTCGTTTACCAGAGGTCAAGAGAGAGGAACTTAGAGAGAGAAAGGAGGAGGTCTTGAAGGAAACTTGGGGAGTAAAGCCTTAAAGAGGTAAATTTCTACCCGATTCTCCAATTGATTTTTGAGTTTATGAGTTATTATTGTTGAGATTTGTGTTAGATGGTGGTTTTGATGTTTTTTTTTAGCCATATGTGATTGTTTTAGTGTGAAGTTTGAAGTAATGATTTGACTATTGTGATGTTTGAAGTTTAGGGTTTTGTTGTGTAGAAGTTTTTTATTGTTAAGTTGATGTTGTGATTATGTTGATTAAGTAGCAGTCTTGTTTTAATTGTTGTTGTGTTGTTGATTAGAGAAAAGTTATCAAATGAAAATTAGGGTTTTGATGAAAAGGTGGTTTAGTACTTTGAAGGTTGTTTTGAGGTTGAGTTTTGGATGATAATGTGTAGTAGGGTGTGGAGGAAGGGAATACTGAAGAGAAAAGTGGATTTTCGGGTGATTTTCATGTCAAAAAATTCTAGGCAATGTATTCTTTTTTTTAACAGTAGGGTTCCCATTCGAACGAGCCTAGCACAGAAAGTCTCATTTAAACTCTCGTTCAAAGACCGTTCAAACAAGTTCAACATAGAATGCCTCGTTTGAATCCTCTTTCGAAGCCCGTTCGAGCGAGACTACCCAATAGTGAAAAATGAAAAGTTTTTCCGAGGAGAGGAAATTTTGGGGATTTCAGTGAAGATAGGTTTCTTAGAGAAGTTTGGAGTGATTTAATTGAGACAAAGAAGTCTAGGGCATTGATAGTTTAAACCCTAACTAATAATGCAATAATGTGCAGACGACCACGTATCACATTTCAGAGAGATTAGAAAGGAATTTTAAGCAAGTGTTATACATACATATATATATATATATATATATATATATATATATATATATGAGGCCATCAATCAACCTCGCAATCAAAAGATCAATTAATTGACAACTATCCACAAGGAAATAAATTAAATAAAAGCAAATGAAGCAATATCATCCATAAAGCATCTCTCATCATCCTTGGTGCTAAATTTTGAAGATGTTCACAGCATATCCCTTTCAATCAGCAAGCAGAACCATATGTAATTACATTTATCCTACATGAATCCTACTCAATCATTCTGAATAATAATGTTGCCAATTATTATGCAGAATTCCAATCATTCATCATAATTCCAAATGACAACATATGCTTCTTTGTATCCATCCAGCATTAACTTTGCCCCCCACTTAATTTAAAATTTAGTTTTCTCCAAATGATTCAAGATGCGTTCAAAATTCACTTTTCAATTCTAAATTACTCGTTTTTACTGTGCATGCACATGTACACATGCTGATAGACACCAACACATATGTGCTCTATTTTTATAAGTATTTTTCTTGACTGAGTAATTCTCATGAGGTTGGCATGACACACAACTGATAAATCTAGTAGAAAGTAGCATTTATGCCTAATCATTAATTGTAAATAAATCTAGTAGAAAGTAGCATTTATGCTAATCATTAATTCTAACTTACCACATCGACTTGCATATCAGATAACACAGACTTCAACTGCTCTCCCACAAAATCCTCAGGCACAACATTTACACCCTGACAATTGCAACAAAATTTACAACCAAGAATATCAAAAACAGATGTACGTCTCAGAACTGTCGTCTCTTGAAAGATATAACATCCAAAACCCTACATTTCAGCCACTGAGATATATGAGAAAGATCCAAGAAAAAAATTGCAAATCTTTAGTTTTTAGTGTTGTTATTATATATAAACAATTAGTCTAAAGAGTTTTCCTATTAGGGCAAGTTGAATTGAATATCTATTTTCAAGGGACCTATATAATAAAACAAAATATAATTCCTCTCTCATAAACAAAATCAGCATAACTAATGAAAATCAACAACAAACAGCAACCTGAACCCCAACAGTGTTCTGTGCAGTGACAGCCGTTATCACAGTGGAACAGTAGACTCCACGGGCCGCGCAGGCCTTAATATCAGCCTGGATTCCAGCTCCGCCTCCCGAATCAGAGCCAGCAACAGATAACACATGTGGAATTTTCATCTTAGAGTGATCACTTGTCATTGGAGCTCTATCTTCCTGCATCTCCACAAAAATTCGTGTTTGGAAGCTTCGGTTGATTCTTGAATTCGCAAATGGTAAGCTCAAACCCCAAGATTGTTGAAACCCCTGTGAAACACCTTGGCATAGGTTTCAAAACGTGCAATTTCAAAACACGGATAATGAAAACGCAATTTTTAAAAAAATAGTTAAGCGTTTGAAAAAATCACGATCTAACCTTTAAAAATTGTGCATTTTAAAAAATGCATCCCCTTGCCTACGATTTGAAAACATTAACTTTAATCACACAAAATAAAAATAAAAATAAATAACTTTTTTACATTTTTAAACTACTATTTTTAAAATGAGTAATGATACAAGTCACCCTCCATGTCTACCTTGTGTCAACCAAAAGTGACATAGCTTTTAAAATCACCATTAGATCAAAAGTCAATAATCATCGATAATAAATTCAATGGTAATTTTAAAAGTCACATCACTTTTGGTTGACACAAAGTAAACATGGAGGGTGACATATATAATTACTCTTTTAAAAATGCACTCCCAAACTGAACACTTTCTGCCATTTTGTTTTTTAAAAATGCACTTTTGGCCTGCGAAATCACTAGCCAAATGAACTCTAAGAAAAGTTTCAGTCCAAACTCAGAAAATAGTAACTGAAGGTCACCGAAAGAATCAAAACCTTAATAGATCATCCTGTGTTTGGTAGCCAATAGAACGAAAGAAAATAAAATAAATATTTGAGTTTTTTTCTCAAATGCTTTTGCACTGGAAATATGTTGGTTAAAAAACGGGAAAAGTACATTTACCCAGTATAACTACTAAGCAATTTGCAATCTCCTCCCAACTTCCAATTGTTGCATTGTCTCTCTAAAATATCATTAGGTTGCAATGCACCCTTTTGCACAAAAATGACAAAAATATCTCAGATAAAATAAAATAAAATTAAAATTAAAAAAAAAAAAAATTATTTTTCTGAATTTTCTAAAATTTTTGCTTTTTTTCTGAATTTTTTTTTTTAATTTTTTTTCTAAAATTTTTTAATCATAGGCATTTTTGTCATTTTTTTTTAGAAAAAGGAACCGATAATAGTTTAGAGGGACATCGTAACAATTGAGAACTTGGAAGAACATTGAAAATTGCTTTAGAGTTTTACAGTTCAGATATTTTTTCCAAATAATAAGGAACACGTATAAAAATTAAACACTGTTCCTTGTTTTTTAATATTTTTGTGGAGTCAAATTTTGACTCTTTTTCTTTATTCGAAATTTTCTAAGCAACCAAACACGCCTTATAATTAATAAATTAATTAATTAAGATTTTGAAAGAGAAGGAAGAGAACCGATGTCCATTTGGTTGCTTTGAAAAATGCAACAATAAGATTAAGTCAACGAGTTGAAATAGACACTTGAGTTTTTAATTTTCTCGAGTCAATACTTCGATTCCGTGCTAGTCTGTGAACATTTTCTCGGGAACCAACCAGTGGAAAACAAAGTATTGTTACGTACCTTGTTCAAGAGGCAGGAAGTAGCGGGGATGTGAGCGTAGGCCATGAAGTGTGAAGAAGAAGCGACGCGGCTTTTTGCTCGAAACGAATGAAAAGTCTCTCTCACGCACAGGATTTTGGAAATCGGTCTAAGCCTCAGAGATGGACCGGCTCAGATCAATAACAAGATTTTCGGAAAAGTAAATAATCTGTGGTGAGCGAGAGCGAGAAAGAGTGAGAAAAAAAAAAAAAAATATAATATATATATATATATATATATATATATATATATATATATATTGAAAATTAATATTTAAAAAAATAGAGAGCTAAATAAATAATTTGCGGGACAATTTATGTTTAAAAATAAATAAGTAAAATAAAAAATATGACTTTTTGAGTATCTAAAATGGCTATCAATTTTTGAGATGCTCTTACGTCATATTTAATATTCTCCTAATTTTTTCTCTTTTTTATACTAATTAAAGCTCTGCATAAAATATTTTTCATTAAAAGATGTTTTTAGAAAAATTATTTTTTAGAAAATGTTTTTCGACATTTGGCACCTATTAAAAATCATATATATTTTATTATTTTCATTATTTTTATTAATCTATAAAAATTAATTTTTATTCAAAACATAAAAATATTAATATAAAACATTTAAAAAAATATTAACCTAAAAATTTTGACTTCCAAAAGAGATCCGGTGAAGTTCCGGCAGTGGTGAAGGTCTGGTTGAGTTCCGGTGGTGGTCTGATGATTTGAAAATGAAAAGCTTAAACTCGAAAAATTATTTACGATTTTAAAAAATAGAAACTATTTACGGAAATTAAATAAGTTTTTTCGATCAAACCAAAAATATTTTCAGTTAACTATTATTTTTTGTTGCACCAAACATCGAAAAATACAAAAAATATTTTTCAAAAATCATTTTATGTTGAAACAAACAAAGCATAAGACATGTGTCAAAAAAATCTAAAAAGATTAATATAATGTCACATTATCATCGCTCTATTAACTCTTAAAACAATGTTATTATTATTATTTTAAGAAATATATAGGGAAAATTTCAGATAGCCCTCATAAACTTTCAGCTCTTTTGGCATGCCCCTTAATCTGTAAAAACTTTCACTTTGATACCCTGAACTTCTAATGCCTATCACTTAACCCCCCTTCGTTAAGATTCACCGATAAATAATGTTAAAATTTTCAAAATACTCCTATATTTTTTTAAAAAAAAAAATTATAGAAAAATCTTAAAGATTCAGGAGTGGATATTTTTGCAAATTCTGTTAAATATTAACCAATGTTTAAATCCTTGCAATTTTTTCTTTTTTTTTTCTAAAAAATATGGAGTATCTTGAAAATTTTGGCACCTCTCCATTAGGATTTAACTTAAATCATAACAGAATAGCGTAAATAATAGACATTATAAGTTCAGGGCACCAAAGTAATAGTTTTTAAAGATTGTGGAGGCATCTCAAAATCGTTGAAAGTTCAAAAAGGCCTATGTGAAGTTTCCTTAAATATATATGGATTTCATTCATAAATCATTAAAATATAGTAGATTGCTTTAACAAAACAATGTCACATATACAACTAGAAATTTCTTTCATCAAAACCTCATGTGTGTTTGTTAAAGGTTTATAGATGTTTTTGTTTTGGAATACTAATAAGAAGTGATTAATGTGATATAAAGTAGGAAGAATGTTGTGAATTTTTTCTATAGAAAATTGAAAAAAAAAAAAAATTTAGTGAATTTTTTATTTGAATAGTAATAAAAAATTAGTGATGTGATATAAAAAGTAAAAAAAATTGTTAAAAAGTAATGAATGAAATATTAAAAGTAGAGTTTATTTTGAGGGGAGAAAAAAAGAGTAATGCTACATTGGAGCATTCTAGCCGCATTCCATATGCTTTTTGCTGGTTAACCCGGGTTAACTAGCCTATTTAAAAAAAAAAAAAATTATTTCAAAACCGCATGTATTTTCCCATTCAAGCATTTTTCATTTTTTCACTAGCCGCATTCCATCCGCTTTTTGCTAGTTAACTTGGGTTAATTAGCCTATTCTTTTTTAAAAAAAAATTATTTCAAAACCACATGGATTTTCCCATTCAAGCATTTTTAATTTTTTCACTATCCTCTCTCTCCCCTCCCAAACTTTTCCCTCCCTCCTCTCCCACCAACCAACATCCACCACCAAATAGCTCTGGCCACCACCAACCAGGGCCACCCACCACCATCCAGTAGCTTTCGCCCACCACGAAGTAGTGCCGTCACACACCATTCGCCCTTTCCCTCTCTCTCTCTCCCCTAAAACTTTTCCCTCCGCCCTCTCTCACCCACCACCGTCCAGTGCCTCCGCTCAACATGAAGCAGCGCTACCTCCCATTGAACGACATCACACCTTCCACCTTTGCCCCCCTGAAAGAGATCAGTGTGAGTTCAAGAAAAGGCTCCAAGAGAGAGAGAGGGTGGACTAGTGGTTGCAGAATAGCCGAGCTTCCATCGATCCACAAAGGTAAGATCTTCTCTCTTTTCTCTATTTCTCCTTTCGATTTCCTATGGTTTTTTCTTGTTGTGGGGTTTTCTTTTTGTTCATCTTTGATTTGATTCATATTTCTGCAGGTTTTTTGAGCTTAAACTTGTTCTCGAAAAGACCCACTTGCGATTTTTTGTCAGATATGATTGTGGAGATGTCTGTATTTTTTTTTTTTTTTTTAATGTGTTTTCTCTTTGGTGTTTGGCATCAATTCAATTGTTTTTTTATGCACTGGTCTATTGGTTTTTCTTGACCTCCGTTTGGTTGGCGAGAAAATAAAAGCTTCCTTATAAATTTACCATATATAGAAAAAGCTTCCATAAACTAAATGAACTTCGACCTTAACACATGTATATGGAAGGTTGAAAGCATAGAAAGTAAAAATAATAATAATAATAATAATAATTAAAAAAAATTGCCCACCCTGACGAACGAGTGTGAATGCTGAGAGTGGAAAGTAATTACATACATCCATGAAACTATAAATGTTGGAGTTGGATTAAAAGATTGTTTTTTATTCTTATTACCTCTTTGGATTAAGGCTCTTGTTTCTTAGTGAGTTTTGTAAATGCAAAAACAAAACTTAGATATGATAGTGCTTTATAATTAGGAAAAACATTATGTCAAAGCTAATCCAATGTAGTCTGATAGAAACTTATACTCGTCTAAGTTTCCCTGAGCTCAAACGTAGTCTATTAGAGCATTTTTAGTGGTCTCAACAGATTTTACTAGCCAATTTAATTGAAAACCATTTTTTCTTTAGTTTAACCATCAACTTTTTTAAAGCCCCCCTAGCAACCTCAGCGAATTAACTATCTACTATCACTATTCTATTTAAAATATATATATTTTTTTTTATAGATTTCTTTATTCTTTCACAAACATTTATATTTTTTGAATGTTTGCCTATTATTAACGTTCATATTTTTGAATATTTGTTTCTTATTCTAACAATCATGGTTTGAAAATTTGTCTTTTTCCTAACAGTCATATTATTTCACTATAAATAAGACCATTTCCTCTCCAACTATTATTCACCTCAACCAAGATTCATTCTCCATTCAATCTCTGTTTTTTCTCCTAGAGCTCATTGTTTCTTCACGAGTCATTCTTTTATTCCGAAAATGCTTCAAGATGACGCTAATGATGATTTAATTTTACAAGCCTTGATCGAAGGATCATCATCACGCCGTCGTGGGAGCCATAGTCGTAAGTACATCGAGCGTAATTGGGGGCAAGGCCACGAAAGGCTTATGCTCGACTATTTCGCTGAATCACCTGTATACCCTCCCAAACTATTTCGGAAGAGGTTCTGGATTAAGCGTCCTCTGTTTATTTGTATTGTATCCGAGGTTTCAAATCACCAGCCATACTTCATCCAAGGAAGAGATGCAGTTGGGAAACTTGGTTTTACTATCATTCAAAAGATTACCGCTGCAATCAAGATGCTAGCATATAGAGTATCTGATGATTATATTGACAAATATTTGAGGATTTCAGAATGCACAGTAATGGAAAGTCTAAACTATTTGTTGAAACGATGGTTTCTCTTTACTCCGATCAATACTTGAGGTCACCAACAACCCATGACATTGTAAGGTTGCTAGCGGAAGGCGAAAGTTGTGGTTTTCCTAGGATGTTGGAGAGCATCGACTGCATGCATTGAAAGTGGAAGAACTGGCCGACCTCATGGAGAAGTATGTATTCTAGCCATAAACGTGAAGCAACTATTATCTTGAAAGTAGTTGTTTCATATGATCTTTGAATATGACAAATATTTTTTGGGTTACCTAGGTCTAACAATAACATTAATGTGCTGGAAAAATCTTTTTTATTTACTGAGCTCGCTCAAGGGCATACTCCTCGAGTCAATTACTCTATTAATAGTCATGACTACACAATCAGATATTACCTTTCTGATGGTATATATCTGCAATAGTCGACATTTGTAAAAACAATATCAGCCCTACTAGGAGCCAAGAAGAAACATTTTGCTGCAGCACAAGAGTCTGCAAGGAAGGATGTAGAGTACGCATTTCGGAGTGTTGCAAGTACGATTTGTAATTGTGCGTCAACCCGCACAAATTTTCAATGTCCCTGAGCTAAAAAAAAAAAAAACGATGAAAGCATGCATAATTTTTCATAACATAATTATTGAAGATGAATGAGATGAATAAGAAATGTTGGACTTTAATTATAAACAACCCTATGAAACTCCTCCTAAACCAGTGTCACACAATGATACACATATATTTACGGAGTTTATACGTAATCGTTTACGTATTAGAGACTGAGAAACTCATTCCTAACTCCAATCAACCTAGTCGAGCATTTATGGCAACTACATGGCAAATCATAGAAGCTTCGAATGAATGATTATTTAAATTAAGTTAATCTTTATTTATAATGTATTAAGTTAGTCTTTATTTTTAATGTATAAAGTGTGTCTTTATTTATAATGTATTACGTTAGTCTTTTTTTGAGCACTTATTCCGTAAAGTAAAGCGAAAAAAAGCAAAAATAACCAAGAATCTAGTGAAACCCTTTAATATATTTAAGATTGTAATCAAAAGTTTAATACGATATCAAAAGTGGACATATTAGGACGGAACATTAAAGTTTAATACAAGATCAAAAGTAGACATATTAAGGATTGAACATTAATGTCAAATATGATATCAAAAACACAACAAAAATAGTACAAGAACAAATTATGCTCACTTTCTTGATGGTTGACTCTCAATGATTTTATCTTGGCGTCCCTTCCAGTATTGTTGTTGTGCTTCGGTCATCACACTTGTATCAATCATCATTATTCTCTCATTGCGATCCAACTCTTCAAAATGAAGCTTTTTCCTTCTCATCTCCATTTTTTTATTTTCCTTCTCAACTCAGCAAAGCCTTATCATAATAATTGGGGCCATGAATCCCAACACTCGAAAGAATAAATAGAATTCAGATGACAGAATATATGATTGAGACCAATTCAGTACATACTGAAAATGAATTCAAGTGATAAGAAATAGAATGCTAGAGATATCTTCCAGCTCAAACTAAAAATCCTGGGAAACATTTAAGAGGTAACTGAAAGTTATGCAATATGCTCACTATAACACTGACATTGATGTATAGATTAACAACAAACGTCATGCCTTACGTAACCTACTTTTACTAATAAAGAGAACCTCTCAATCGGTGATATGATGTTATACTATGGTTCAAAGGCAAGCAATATTCCTAAAGTACGCCAATGGGAATCATGAAGCAAATTCCAAAAGCTCCATAAGACTGCATAAATTACAACTAAATATATAACATAAGACCCACAAATTTTATTCGTAAGTTTAAAATTGGCCCTGCAAAAAGACAATTAATCAAACCCAAGACAGAATCCCTAGCTTTATCATAGATTCAAAAACCCAAAATCACCTCATCATCGATTCACAACAAAAATCACAAAATTCCTCTTAATCGGCCATCACAACCAAAATCACAAAGAAGAGTAACCCAACACAAATTCTCAACAGAAAATACAATAATTTAAACCGAAATCAAAACCCACACATTTGATCAATCACCCACAGCCACCGAACCCCAAAATCAAACCCTTCGGAAATCCCAAAAACATAACACCCATAATCAATCACGAAAATGCTAAATAAATATTTTCTTCATCATAGAATTTTCAAAACCCATCAACTCATCAAAATTACAAAATAAATTTTGAACTCGACCAAACCAGAGAAAGAGAGAGGGAGAGAGAGAGAGAGTTACCGGTGGCTTATGCTCAACAAAAGGCGACGAAAGGCAACAGTGTGGAACTCGACGAATGGCGACGGTGTGGGACTCAACGGATAGTGACGGCGTGGAAAAGAAAATGAGGAAAAAGAAATTGTGCGTGGGAAAGAAAATGAGAAGAAAAAAATAAAAGAAAAAAATTGTGGGAGAGAGAAAAAATAATTTTGTAATGGTTTGATGAGTATACAGTACTCATCAAACCTGATGAATATTGTACACTGATAAGATTTTTGGGGTTAAAATGTTGAATCCACTAGAAGACGATTTTTGCACATTTGGTTAAATTTACTTGACAAAATAGCCATTAAGAGTGCTTTTAGAACCTTTAACTTTAGGTAGGTTTGAGCCTTCTCGCAAGACATCAATTCTCCTTGTAAGGTGTTATGTATTAGCATAAACCAAAAATGAAGGGTTCAGGCAGTAATTCAGAGCAAAAAGTGTGCAAGCTGGCAAATATTATTTCATAGCAAAGGAATTTTTATATAAACAAAATCAATTATTATTTCATATAAGTTGGTCATTTAAATTTTTCTTTCCGTTTCATTGGTTATAGCTATAAACTATGCGATTATATTCAGCTTCTTTTTCTTTTTCTTTTTTCTTGAGTATGTATGTGATATGTTGCTTTTTTGCTTTTTGTTTGGCATTTGAAATTTGAGCTCTCCATATTATAATAGTTTTTTTTATAGTATTCCAACGGAAGATAAGTAACTTGTTGATTTTCTCTTCTGTCTTCTATTATTGTATATCAACTTACTGCCCATTGGTGCTACCAATGCAGGCTGCAATTCAAGTTGGCAAAGGGATAAGTTTTTGCCCTTCTTTTGATCAAGGCTTTATTCAAGAAATTGGTGAAATGCAGGACTTGACATTAGTAGAAGTCTTTCCTATTTCAACAAATCATTCTGATCTAATAGTTGATATATTTGAACTTATGTATAGTTTGATGAGGCAGATGGGTCCTAGCCCAAGATTCGAACTTGTGGATGTTATTGATGATGCGTTTATGAGGCAGAGAATGGATATTCACTCTATTGTATTGTACCTTGGTTTGTTCAGCACAACTCATACTAGTTTCCTTTTGTTCCTTGTACTAATGCTTTTGTATAGTAAATAGTAGTGGAAGAGTATAACCAATGAAGACTAATGTATCAAGTCCTTATCAAATTGTTGATATGTTAATGAAAATTTTTCGAACTATTCTTGGCTTTGTAACTTCTTCCCATATTATATACTAGCTTCACTAGCTTTTTAGCTAGTGCATATAACTCGTGTTGTATTACTAATCTTTTTGCCTTTTGAAGTATTCAAACATACAAATAACAATGTTAGTTTATGGCTGTCTTAAAAAGAGCAATAGAGCATAGATGGTGCATATACTCCTTTGCATAAAAATGCCACAGATTTTTGACAGGGTCCATATCCTTGCAGCCATTGGTGCAATGGTGCAACACATATAGAAGTGCCAATACATTGATGTTTTACTGTTTTAGTGCTGCAGTTTTCTTTTCTTTGACAAGGTCCAGATCCCTTAGAACCTGAAATATATTGCGGGTCACTCCACCCAAAGCAAAGTCTAAGGTGTCTTTTTTATTTTTTATTTGCAAGCAATGAGTTTAGTTTCATCAAATGTATTTTCATTCACCTAATACCAAAAAATATATAACTTATATGATTTATTGTCCTTGATCTAACATTGGGTAACATAAGTTGTGAGAAAGGTAATATTACATAAACATCATGCAAATTGCAAAAAAATACTATGACAATTTCAAAGTTTCCTATATCGATCTTCCATCCAATGGTATCAGCATTTTTTGCTCCATACGTGCGCAACTCTTCATTCTTCATGCTTCAAGCTTCACAATTTGAGCATTCAATTTTTACTGTTTACACTTAATAGAATATGAAGCCCATTTGAAACCAATATTGAAATTTAAGTAAGATTTATGTACCTAGAAATGAAATTAACACAACATTACAAGAAAATTCAATTTCAAAGTACAAAACTGTAAGCCTTAACTTGGACATCCACCAATATGGTAGCAATGTTTAGTAGAGGAAAGACCAAGAATAAAAAATAAAAAGCTGAAAGAAGAAAATTTTGTCAAGTTTAAACTAAACTTATAAAGACCACAAGCTAATCGTTTTCATTCAAAAATTAAAAAGGAAGTTGAGATGATCAACTATAGTAATTTCTCTTGCAGCATAACACAAACCCCAGGAAATGGCTTTTGCCTTTTCTTTTCTTTTTCCTTTCAATTAGAAAACAAGTAGAATAATTTACCACATGTTGAATATCAAAAGCTCAAAGCCCAAGTAAATAAAACTATAAAAGGAAAGTAAAAAGATAGAATCTAATCTCCAACAAAAGACAAAACACACCTAACAAAATCAAACCCATCTTAAATCCAAAAATCCCACCAATAGAAAACCCCATCCAATCGTCAAAATCCAAAAGCTGATTTCCAAAAAAATCAAAACCCAGTATCAACACATAAAAACTCTATGTCTAAATAATTAGAATGTTGAACATGGAACCAAATAATGGAACTCAAAAATTGAACTTACAGTGGGGGGAGCTCAATAGTAGAGCCCTAAATTCAACCTCAACAATCGGCTCATGCAAAAGACTTAGGTTTTGGACCTAGATGACCCGATCGTTGAGGTGAAAGTTTGGGGGGGAGAAAGAAGAGGGGAAAAGGCCGGATGGTGGGCGGTGGCACTGCTTCATGGTGGACAGTGCTGGTTGGTGATGGACGGTGGAGGGTGGGAGGGGGGAGGGAAAAGTTTTGGGGGGAGAGAGAGGGGAGGGAAAAAAATGAAAAATGCTTGAATGGGAAAACGTAGGGCTAAATAACCGCCTACTAATAGCTAACCGTTTAAAACCACTAACTGCAAGTGGAAAAAAACCGTTAACCTCTCACTTCTCAGCCTCAGCCTCACTGCACAGTGGTTTCTTCCTCCACTTTCAACTTTCAGGTAAGGTTTTATTCCTCTATGTCTTCTCTCAAAGTTTCAATTAGGAATTTTTTTTTTGTTTCACTCAGGACCTCATACTCATTTTTGTGATTTCACAGCTACAGCGAGAGCAATTCGCTTTAATCGCGTAACGCCCTCGTTTCGTCCCCACTCCCCTTCGTTCTTACCAAGTCCGTTTTCACCAGGTCCCCTACGTTCTCACCAGCTCCGGTTCTTTTTTCTCATTTCTCCTTAATCGTAATATATCTATTTTGTGTATATGTGTGATTAAACTTTTCTATTTATACGTAAATAAATTGTAAATAAATCAATTGATTGTTGGCTTCTGAAGTTCTACTTGTTAGATGAAGTTTAAATTTATTATTTAGTTAACAAGAGATGCAAGAAAGTCATAGTGCTAGTAGTACAATTGGTACTACGTCCATGGATAGCCCTGCCCCTGGTGTGATGGTAGATGACAATCCTGGAATGCCTTCTTCTTTAAATGCTAAAACTGAAAGTGAAAGCCAAGCAGCTTCACAATCGAAACAATTCAAAAAGCCACATGTGAATCAATCTTTAGTATGGATCCACTTGAAAAAGTGGAACCAATTGACAACGATAACCCTAAAGCTATGTGCAATTATTGCAATAAGTTGATAGGGTGTCACCATATGAAAAATGACACCTCAGCCATGATTAGGGCAGTCAAAACGGGTTGACAGGTCGGGTTCGGGTTGACCCGTCAACCCGTTAAGGATAACCCATACACGACCCGTTTATTAAACGGGTCACCCGAAACACGACCCGTTTAATAACCAGGTCACCCGGCACGACCCGGCAACCCGTTTAGTTGCCGGGTCGTGCCTTCCGAGTCGGGTTTACTGGACCCGACTCACCCGGATGAAGAGAAAATCAGCAAATAGCAATCAGGCTAATCAAAGATTCAGAACTCAGAACTCAGAAGACCGAAACCGTGAAGGACTGAAAGTGTGTGGGAGGCAACGGCGTCGAGGGAGAATCGGGAGATCGAGAGAGAGAGAGGTCGCCGGCGTGGGTGGGAGGCGACGGCGTCGAGGGAGTCTAGGAGATCTACAGGCTACCGGCTACGGCGTCCGGAGAGAGAGGGAGATCGAGAGAGAGAGCAGCCGGCGGCGTGCGTGGGAGGCGACGGCGTCGACTGGGAGATCTACGGGCTACCGGCTACGGCGTCCGGAGAGAGAGGGAGATCGAGAGAGAGCGGCCAGCGGCGTGCGTAGGAGGCGACAGGCGTCGGCGTGAGGACGG
>FXXK01000321.1:141566-264207 GCA_900184695.1 Betula pendula
CGAGGTTCGGTGTGAGGACGGCGACTCGGCTTGAGGACGGCGACTCGGCGTGAGGACGGCGACACGGCGTGGTGAAGAGTGAAGACTGATTCTGAATCTGTGCGATTTGTGATTCTGTGAGACTCTGAAAACTGTGTGTGAACTGGTGAAGTGTGAAGTTGTGAACTCTGAAGTTCTGAGTTCTGTGGGTAATGGCGTGAGTGAAAGACTGATTAGTGTGATTACATTACAAAACGGTGCGTCTTGCCTTGCGTTAGTTTCATTTTTTTTTGGTACTGGGTTACCGGGTCACCCGGCGGGTTGACCCGTCTGACCCGGTAACTTGCCGGGTCATAAACGGGTCAACCCGTTTGACCCGGTAACCCGTTAAGCCCAACCCAAACCCGGAAAATTCGTGTTGTGTTCGTGTCGGTTCGCGGGTCGTGTCAAAAATTGCCACCCCTAGCCATGATAACCCACCTTACCTCTAACTGCCCAAACTCTCCACTCAAAAAATCGAAACTATCCAAAACCCAAACTTTATTGCAAATGTCACTCAAGAAAATGGTAAAAGTCAATAGTAGTCCCTAAATGGGATTCATGAGGTATGATCTGGACAAGATAAGGAATAGTCTTGTTCGGTATTTTATCAAAGGTAAGTTGCCTTTTAGGCATGTCGAGAGTGAGCCGTTTAGAGAATCGATGAATGACATTGATCTTATGATTAAACTACCATCTCGTATTACTCTACAAAAAGATTGCTTGAAACTATACAATCAAGAAAAGATAAGGTTGAAGGCTTTTATGAGCAGTCAAAGGGTTTGGATCACTACTAATACATGGACATCAATTCAAAATCTGAACTACGCATGTGTTATTGCGCACTTCATAGATTGTAATTGGTTAATGCATAAGAAAATATAAGTTTGGCCTAATTGACGATCATTGGGGTGACACTATTGGAAGAATGATTGAGAGATCACTGATGGAGTGGGAGCTTGATACTATTTTCACTATTACAGTTGATAATGCCATAGGAAATGAATCGTCAATTGGGTACATGAGAAGGAGGATTAAGAACAAGGTTTACATCGTTTTGAGGGATCGATTACTTTATGTTTGGTGTGCTGCTCATATTTTAAATCTTATTGTAGGTGATGGCTTGAAAGACTTAACTGACTGTATTTCTAGTATAAGGGAAACAGTAAAATATGTGAGGTCTTCACCATCGAGGATGACAAAATTTAAAGATTGTATTGACCGGAAAAATATTCAATTTACAAAGATGGTGTGTCTAGATGTTAAAACTAGATGGAACTCTACATACTTGATTTTGAGCACTGCTGAGAGGTACCAAAAAGCTTTTGACCTACTGGAAGATGATGAGAAAAATGCTTTTAAAGTTCTTGGATTTGATGATTGGGAAATGGCTAAGTTATATTTGAAGTTTTTAAATAATTTTTATAATGCCACATTGGAGTTTTCAAGTTCAAATTATATCACCGCCAATTCATATTTCAATCAACTTTGTATTATTCAACGTACCTTGAATGAAGAGTGTCTCAGTTTTGATCCTATCATAAGTTCTGTGAGTCAATTAATGAGATGTAAGTATGAAAAGTATTGGAGGGACTATGGATAAGATGAACTTTTTGTTGTGTGTTGCTTTTATTCTTGACCCGTGTTACAAGATGAATGTGTTATTGTTTTGTTTGAAAAGATGCAATGGGCCTGAGTGGGTGGATAGAGTAGAGGCAAATGTGAGAGATGTCCTAGATCGTTTGACTGAGCAATACACTAAGTTTCAAGGGGGGGAGTGTTTTATCTTTGATGTAGAGATAAGAAGTTCAAATGCCAATTCTTCATATGTTGGTGATCAAGTGGAAGATGTAGATGAACAATTGTTGAAGGATTTCTCCTAACACCTTATGGAAGATAATGATTTGAACTGTATGTCAGAGGTAGATCGGTATTTGTCAGATGGGTGTGAAACAACAACAAAATTTTTTGATGTTTTAACCTGGTGGAAGCTTAATACACTCAAATATCCTATCCTCGCAGAGATAGCCCGTGATGTATTGGTCATTCCTATTTCCACTGTTGACTCTAAGTCTGCCTTTAGCACCGATGGACATATATTGGATCTATTTAGGAGTTCATTGTCTCCACTTACCGTTGAGGCCTTGATTTGCACACAAAATTGGTTAAAGAACTGCCTAATCAGCATTGAGGAGTTTGTGGAAAGCTATGATGACCAAGGTAAATTAATTTTGCTTACTTTTCATTATTTATTATTTCATTTGAGTTATTTATTTATTTAACTCAAACTTCTTTTATTGTAAATGAGCTTCTACCTCACACTCAACCTTCAAATTCAATGACCGATTCATCTTTTGCCTAGAGATTTGTTAGTAATGAAGGTTATCATTTTTTTGTGTTGTGAATAATATTTTGAAATACTAATAAAGAATTTGTCATTCTATGAGGTTTGCTTTTTGCTTTTTTGTAATAGGGTGGTGATCATGGGGAGCTGTGGAGGAATTGGAGAGGAGGAATGGAATTATCTACTATTTACTAATAAGCTTTACTTAATATTGCTTTGTTGTAATTTAGTGTTTTTTTTTTTTAATTGTTGTTTAACATAATTCAGTAGCCTAGCATTCGGATTGTAATTTTTAACGTATGGATTATTGGCTTATTGGTTTATTATGTTTGATTGTATTTTTTTTAAAAAAAAAATATTTTAGTAGATAATTTTAGTAGCCTACCCAAACAAAATGTATGAGTAATTTTGTTTTAAACGTAGGATTTTTTTTATGTTGCTTGTATGGGTTATTTTTTTTAGAAAAATGCTATGCTTCCAATTTTTTTATTCAACTCCATTCAACATTGCATAGGTGGCTTTTTTTGTTTTTTTTTTAAAGAGTTTATTTTTGCATTTGTGGGGCCAATCTTTGTCCACATATTCAAAGTTGGATGAAGTTGGATAGAAAAGTTGGACATGTAGCATTCCTCTTTTTTTTTAAGCATCAGGCCAAATAAGCCTTGAAAAAGGCAAGAAAATGGGCCAAAAAAAATAAATCAAATAAGCCAAAAATTCAAAATAGACCCAAAAAGCCAAATTTTATCAAAGCGGTTATTTTAGAGCGGTTTTATGTTTAATAATTACTAACCGACGGTTATTGATAATAGCTTAAATATGCATGTTTTTATAGATTAAAAATAAGCATGGTCACATTGTAATTTCATATTTATTTCATTTTAGACTTAATTGTGAAATAAGTCTATTAATGGAAGGAAATAAATCTTTTGTAGGAAATTGTGAAATTTGGAGCAAGAAGAATTAATGCTAATAACCAAGAAAGGAAAAGAAGAAAAGAAAAAAGAAAAGGAAAGAACGTTGCTGCACGTGAAGACCAAAGGAAGGAAAGAAGAAGAGAAGAAAAAAGAAAAGAAAAAAAGAAAAGGAAAGAATGTGAGCCAAGTCAAACCATGTGGGACCACTTGGCTTAAAAGCAAGACTCAAAAGTAGGAGAGGATCGATCAAAGAGTCACCTTAAATAAAGGAGGAAAATCTGGATAAAATATTGGAAGTTACGGATAAAAAGGGAGGAGAAAACAAGAAGAGAATGTTTTTTTCTTCTCTAAAAAAAAAGAGAGATGGCGTGGTAGAGATGGGTATCCGGAAAAATGGCAGAAAAATAGAGGCACAGCTCCTGAAGAAAGGGAGGAGACGTCCTGGGCAGTAACACCATTTTTTTTCGTTGTTCTTCTTTTCTTCTCAATTTTTGCTCCCTTGATGTTTAGAACCTTGATGATGGAATTTATTTTGGTAGTCATGTGTAGCTAAATTTCTAGCTAAGGCTAGGGGTGAAACTTTTAATGAAATTATAGTATTTATTCTTCAACTCTTCCATGGTTTCTAATATATAATCTTTTTAATTGATTGCATGATTTATTTTAGAAAAAGGTTTTTGTTCTGTAAAATTCCTTGATTCATTGTTAACTACGGGTACAGTGAATGCTTGGAATTCCCTGCGAATCAAATAACCAATTTTGCGTAATGAAATCAATCAATTTTAAGGTGAATCTTTTAATGATATTTTCTCTTTATGATCACTGCTCCATTTTCCGATTGGGTGCACTCCTTAGCTGCCTCTCAATTGAGTTATAAGATGAGTAGAGGAATAAATAGGTTTTGTTAAAAGTAAAACCCTAATGCCTTAGCAATTTCTTTTAATTATTGTTTCCTTATATCTTTTATTGCATTTTATAAAAATCATTCAACCAAATCAATTGTCATTGATTTTTCTCATCTTATTTTGTTAGTGTTCTTTGTTCCCCAAATCCCTGTGGTTCGACACTCGGACTTCCGAGAATTTACTACTTAACGACAACCTGCACTTGGGATTGCACACTTAAGTTGTCAACAGTTATTACATAACCGCTAACTGTCCTAAGCGGTACGGTGGCGGTTATGGTTTTAGAGTAACCGTTTAAGGCAGTTATGATTGCGGTTATAGCCAATAACCGCTAACTGCAATCGCTTTCTTACCCTTAGGAAAACACATGCGGTTTTGACTTTTTTTTTTTTTTTTTAAAAAAATAGGCTAGTTAACCCTGGTTGGGTTAACCAGCAAAAAAACGGATGAAATGCGGCCAGAATGCTCCTATGTAACATTGCTAAAAATAAAAATAAAAATGAGTAGTTAACAAACAAACCCCTCATCTATGAATTGTTTAACGGCGGCCTTTGCTGAACTCTTCGTCACAAAATTTGCGTCTCTTCAAATATGACAAAACCGCCAACTAGACAACGTTGTTAGTACCATGCATATGTCCTCCAGTAGTTGTCCAAATCACTCAAGTTATATCCTATAATTCTCACTCTATTTACTAATGTAAGCGCTTCACCTTCCATGTTAATATTTTGTAGCCCCAAATATTTGCTAAACTCAGCTACCTTGAATACCACCAACGCCTTTGCTGTGTCCGATTCTAAATGCCCCAGTTTAGTCAAGCTTATGGCTGCTACCACATGCCCTCATAATCCCGCACTACAATTCCTATGCTCATTCATCCATTGATTGTATATACTGTTGTAGCCTAATTCACCTTGTGGATGCCTACTAAATAAGCTTTTTATTTTATTTGATCCTCATATCTCAACTCATTTTGGTGAGTAGTTTCTTTCATATACACCTTATTGTATTAATCAAATGACTCAATTGCCCCCTTCGTAAGTGGATTAGGATGAAGAAATTCTTTGATGAATCATTATGTTTCTGGCCATGGGGGTGATCCCTTGGCCATAATGGTGGTGGATGGCCACCCCCATTTTCCCAAAGGGGTGACTCAAGCCACCCCTTCCCTTTTCTTTTTTTTTTTTTTTTTCAATTTTTTTTAAAATGTTAATATTATAAAATAATAAGACATAGCTACGTGTCAGTGTTTAACAACACTGACACATAGACTTCCATTAAATTTTTGGATAGAAAATATATATATTGCTAAATTTAACAGAAAATTAACATGACAAAATATTATATAATAAAAATTTAACAAAATTAGTTCAAATTACCTCAATGAAATTTGGCAATGGATATCCCGCCATTCTCCCTCAGCGCCACATTTTAAAGCCCTCGCTTTCCCACTCTCTCTCTCTCTCCAACTCGCAGTGTACCGCCGATTCCTCGATAAAACACGGTCCGAGCGTCCCTTCTCTCCGGCGAGCCCAAACAAAATTCACATTCAAAGGTCAGTTCCCCTCTGTATCAATTTCAACTATTTTCTCTCTGAATTATTTCGAGGGTTTAGTTAATTCCACATTTTACACACAGCGCCACACAGTATATAGTTTGTGCCGCTTTATGGTTTCCATAGGGGCGCGTTGGGCCATTTGCTTTGGGTCTTGTTTGGATGCTCCCCCAAAAATCGACATGCCTCCATTGTGTCTCACTTAGCACTCTTAGATACAAAGTTTGAATTTGTACGTGTGCGTGTAAAATTTTATTGGGGTTTCTTCGTTTTTATGAATGATAATTTGTTGGATGGAGTTCAATGGGTCGAGTTCGAAGACTGGATGCAAGTGAAATTTACGGGGATTCCTTTTTCTTTGGCATCAATGGAATTGCACCTATATTGTTTATTTTGTAGTGAGAACACTTGGGTCACTACAAAAGATGAGAAATGAGGAATGCCATTTCAGCTTATAGTTTCAGAAATCTAGTAGAAAGCATATAATTTCAGAAATTATGAAATGTAGGAAAAACATATTATTTCTTAAATAAAATATGATTGTTAATGGGATATAGTGGAGGTGGCTTGACTTATGAACGGGAGTTCTGTTGTGAACGAGTTTTCAGATAGAAAATATGAAGTGGTAAGGGTAAAATGTGAGGGCCTGGCCATTTAAGGGTAAAATATGATGCATTTGCAAAACTTACACAACTGAAGGAAGTAATGTTAGAGATAACGTTAGTTAGAGATGCCATCTTGGGACTATATCATTGGAGTTGATGCCAACATCTTCTCATCTTCGTGTGGCCCTAGCTTTTGTGATGAGAACTGATATTGGGCATTTGGTTTCCAGTGACTTCAAATAAAATCTATAAGTTAATAATGCATAGTAGACTATATTCTTTTATAAACAAAGAGTTACTGCAATGATATCTGTATTTGTAAATCACAGACAATAATGTTACAAGTCACTATTACCTTGAACACTTCGTAAATATCAGTTGATCTCCTTAAAAGTTTATTCTAAATGCTCTTTTTCATTTGTTATTTTTTCTTTGTATTATAGCCTCTTTTTTTTTTTCCCACTCCTTTTCAGGTTTTAATTCGTGGATGTTGTTTTTGAGTGATTGTAACTTTGCAGAAGTGGTTGAATGTGTTCACCATTTGATAGGAAGCAGAAATTAAGGCAAATAGGTAATTACTCTTGTTTTGGCTTATGTACTGTTTTTTTTTTTTTAAAATTCCAATTTCGTTATGTTTACTTAGGATAGCTTGATTCGTTTGTTATACTTGTAGACTTGAATTTCTTTCTTACATTAATACATCCGTATTTATTATTGAGGAGGTTTTGTATGGCAGGATTTTGTATTAAGATGTGCCTTTTGAGAAGGGGGCCATTAGCTTAGAAGGAGAATATGTCTACCAATGACTACCGAAATGCATACGAGGCAAGAGTAGAATTGTTTTCTTTGCATTTTATTACTTTTCCTTTCCTTTCTCTCTCTTGAGTCTTTGATTGTTTGTTATTTATGTTCAGTCGAAGCAATTCAGGTCAAGGGTTCATACATGAAGATAAACTTCCTAAAGTGAATTGGTCTCAGCATGCTAACTTCTTAAGCCAAAATAAGTTTTTGAGTTCAAGTTTCCATTTCTCCTTATCTTCACAGAAACCTCCCGTTGAGGGAGCAATGGGTGCACGGTATGTAGCCATTAAACACATTAATCTATTTTTATTTGGATGTTTGGACTATTATCTCTATTCCATAGAAAGTGTTTTTAAATGCAGAATTTTACTCTGTGAATTTGAGCTGTAGAGTTGTTAGAGTATAATCCTACAACCACTTGTTGAAATTTTTTGAATTTGGTGATTGCAGTCTTATGGTTGAGATAAAACAATGCCCATACTTTTGGCCTAATCACAAGTTTTTATAGTGTTGGAGATTATTTTCTTTTGATCCCTAATTTTTTGCCCAATTGTTTCTTTTAATGGTTGGAGAGTGATATTGTATGCTTAAAGGCCTTTTAAGAAATGCATGAATTGTTGTTCCTATGAATTTACAACACATTATCACCTGTAGATAATGGAATGATTTCTTGAGAATTTGTCTATATATTATACAAGGATGTTTTTATCTTTACTAAAACCAAAGGCATATTCAGAATTTGCTAAGCCCTCGATTCCTTAAACAAAGAATTTCTTTATCCTTTTCAGGTTAATGGCCTTTCAAACTCAAAGTATTAAATTGCAGAGTACACAAGTGGAAAAGGTAAAGGTGTTAGGCAGGATCTATGTTCATTTTCAGTTTTACTATTTTGAATTTGAACTGTTTTCTATCATTGAATATGTTAGAAAGTGTTTGGTAGTAGTTCCTTTTCTAATTCATTGTTTAGTTAAACCAGCTTGCCCTGTATGATCTTGTTATTCTGTGTAGAGTTAACAAACTCTAGTTCTGGTTTTTGTTAATGTATAGTTAATGTTCTTAACTCATTCTGGATGTTTACTAATAATGTTTGATCATTACTTCTTTCGATCTAATGATTAATTTTCAATGGAAAACTGTTGGCAGGCTTGGCATGTTCTTTCCAATCTTCAGATTTCTTGCAGGAAGCACATAAAACCTGGAAAAACTGTACTGGTTAAGAATTTTAGTAATAATGTATCTCATGATGTTGGAAGAAGGACTATTTCGCAAAGCTCATTTAACATTGACAGGAGCTCAGAACATATGCAAACACATAAAAATTTTAGTGAAACCAATGGCAAGTTTAGTCAACCAGGAAGATGTGTTGGCAATCATTTTGCATCGGCTGATGTTAGAGATGTGGAAGCTGAAAAGAGTCTAGCGGGGCAAAGTCAGATTAGAACATCAATAGTTAACAATTCTCAGATTTTGGATAGATCATTCAGCAGTCGTTCTGTTCATATTGACTGTGTGAAAGAATCTGCAGAAGTTTTGGCTGGTGATGTTGATGATGACATACTTGAGGTATTTTATATCTCCGTTTTTTTTAATCAGTGAGATAAACTGAATCTTGGTTAACCTGAATTATGTCGGATGAATTCAACTTGGTTAGGAGTTATTCTGTTTGGAACTGTAAGTTCTCAATCATTTTGATACAATCAAGTTGGCACAGTTTCAGCTGTGACAATAGTGTTATCAATACATTAAAAATCTGTTGAATTTTGACCAGTATTGAGATTTTTTGTATGTTTAATCACTGTTTTGAAGAAAGTTATTTAAATTTTTTGCTGTTTTGTGCAAACACTGATACAAATGAAGATTTTGGAGGTTGTTCTTGTTAATCCAAGGTCACTGATTTAAAATAATTTCTGTACTTTTGGTTTTAGTCATGAAGAACTTCCCTTGATTTTATTTATCTGGAATTATATGTCGTGGTGTATTATTCATGTTACTGTTGATTTCTGTGCATTCATCTGTCTCATTTTCTTGCATTGGGTTCAGAATATTGATGTGGACCAAATAGTGGAACAGTACCAATCAACTTGCACACCACAACCATCAATTTCAAAGCTTCCACCCATTACTCCAACTGTAGATAAAAATTTTGGTAGACAAGATGAGAGTTGTTTGCCATCCGAATTGTGCTCTAGCTGCAGTCATGGTCTTCAGGTATGTGTAGCATGTTTATTGTGTTCTATCTCCATCTTAATCTGCTGTCAGCTTGATATGCCTGATTCCTGATTTTGATACAGCTAGGATTATGCCCCGAAGCTGCGGCTCATTTGCAGGAAATGAAGGACATGCTAATTGTTATATCAAATGAACTGCTTGACAATGTTAATGAACTCAGCCTGGAGCAGATTGAAAAGCTTCGCCGAGATAGGTTTGCTTCCCGCCTGATCTCTCATTATTATTTAGAATTCCATTTGACAAGTGGATCTATTCAGAGGAAATGACAGTTGAATTCTGAATAAACAATTACTGAGGAATAGAATAGGATGAATGAGTAAATTCATGTAGGATGGTTTATATTGCTTACTGTTGTAATTCTTATAATAGCACTTTTTTCATATTTTTTAATACACTCATCATCATTGTCTAAGAGATACGAGCCAAATAATGTTTGTATGTTGTTAGGTTACAGCTGAATAAGCAAATTCAGCAGCTTGATGGGTATCTCCGTACCAATTCAGTCGATGAGGAAAGACAAAGATCACACTATTCTGCATCCACTGCAGCTACCAGGTCTTTTCAATATGCAACACCTGAAGCAGCTACATTAAGGACTTCAATGAGATGTGATGCCCAAGTTAATCTGCATAATGAGGCAGGAGGGTATGAAAGGTGGCATTCATCATCAGTTTCATTCTCTTCTGTGGATAGGTTTGGTGTTTCTTCAGGCCCTATGGAGAGGGAACCATACATCCCTAAGTATGCTGAAGTTAATTATATTGAAGGTTCTAATGACAAAAAGTGGAGTAGTGGGAACTTCCTTTGGACAAAGAAGCTGGAGGTGCTCATCTGAATTATTGTTGAGTTTCTTATTTGCATAGCTGTTGTCCTGATTGTTGTTTGCCTACTTCCACTTTCAGGCCAATAACAAGAAAGTATTTGGAAATCACTCGTTTCGCCCCAACCAAAGAGAGGTCATTAATGCTACAATGAGTGGTTATGATGTTTTCGTTTTAATGCCAACTGGAGGGGGAAAGAGTCTGACTTATCAGGTAATTTTTTTTTTTTTGAAAAGCTCTTATGAGTTATGGTTCTTAATTTATACACTGTCTACTAGTTTCATTATCAGTACATGCTTTATGGTTTTTCCATCTCAGTTTTCAGTTATCCAGTGTATGGTTTTCACATGTATGGTTGCTTACATCATTGATTCTGTGGGAATACCTTTTTTTCCTTTTCTTAGATGCAAGATTTTTAGTTTTATTATTTCTTGTTAATATCAGTAAATTAAACTTTCTGTGGTTTACGTAATAGGAGTTCACCCTTTTGAATTTTGTTATCTCGCAGCTCCCTGCTCTTATTTGTCCAGGTATAACGTTGGTAATTTCGCCCCTCGTGTCACTTATCCAAGATCAGATAATGCATCTATCACAGGTAATGTTTGCTTTATTGCTGACTTTTACACCCTTAACTTTCATCTGAAGGCTGAAGCATTAATGTGCTGCTTATTTAACAAAAAACATTTATGTTTGCTTTTGAGTTGAATTATAGGCAAACATACCTGCTGCTTACTTAAGTGCCAATATGGAGTGGACAGAACAACAGGAGATTCTGAGAGAACTAAGTTCTGATTCTTCTCAGTACAAGCTGTTATATGTCACACCAGAGAAAGTTGCCAAGTGAGTATTGTTATTTGCATGATTACTACTCCAGAATCTTCAACAAGAAAGCTAGGAGTGCTTGCAATGTTTTTGCAAAAATCATGCGCTAAATGTGTCGTATTACTTAAGCTGCATCATTTAATCACTGTTCCTTTATGTTGGAGAAGAAACAAAGAAATGGACTAGTGTGTTATCTATAACAAATATTAGGCAAATTGATGCTTCTAGTCGTCCAAGATGAAAACTAGGTTTTTACCAAGTGAAGTCTTTCTCATGTGAAATCTATGCAATCACCCCCTTGATTTTAGGATCTATAGCAAACAGCCCCCTCCTATATAAATTGCCATGAACATGTATTTTTTTCCACACATGATTATTATGTGAAATTGGTGCTCAACATTGAGCCTTCTTTTCCCCAATTGTCAAACTAGCTCGGCCATCCCCTATGTATTTCCCTATGCAAACCAAGTTTTTGTTTCAATCACTTATTCACAACTAATAGAACAATCACCAACAACCCAATTAAAGCAATGTTGAAGTCTATTCCGATTCTGAAGTCTAATTTTTGAGGGAATTGCATGCTTAGGAAGTGGTTGGCAGTGTTCATTTGTCTTTGTCTTCTTTTCTTAATTTTCATGATTGCACCAATTTTGAATTCTAATTCAATAGGGATTTACCCACAAACTTCTTGGGTACTTGAATTTCTATATTTTGTGATAAAAATGTTAATTTACATAAAGAACCCGATTAAAGCGAGTGGAGAAGAGAAAATTCAAAGGATCTTATGTGAAATCGGAATTACACCAAGTGCTATGTGACAATGGCTTGTGGTGGCATTGCGATGTTAACTCAGTTTTCATAGCAAGCTTTACCACAATTCAAAGGTTAGTAGATGGTAGAGTACCATGGTAATGATATAGTCTAACAGTTTGTAATGGCATTTTGATTGCGTTTTTGATCAGTTTAGGGTGAATTTTCATGGTTTTAAGTTTGTGTGATAGTGCTAACGGTTGGAAATTGGCAATGAAGATGGGGATGGTTTCAGGTGGTAATAATGGCATTTTAGGTGGCAATGACGAAGTAGTGTTGTGGTAACGAGCATTATGTCTAGTTTAATAGGTGCTTTAAATGACATTGGATATTTTTGATGTTGAGGTGGCTACGTAGATAGTTTTGAGTGGTTAATAACTTTGGATTCCATGAAGATGGTGGGAATTTTGGGTGGTGGTTGTGAAAATTGGTGTGGTTTGGTCAACTTGGGTTTGGTTGAAATTGATATGTGGTGATATGGAGAATGATGATGGTGGTGGCCTGAAAAAATAATGATGATGTTATTGGGTTGTAATGGGGGAGAGCTTGGCGATGGAGCGGTGCTTGGATTGAAGGACTGAGGGCAGGGGCTCAATATCTTACAACTGGAGGATGGTGGTGGCTAGGAATATAAGTGATGGTGATGTTGGAATACTGTGGTGGAGAGTTGGATAATGGAAGTCCTGAATTCACAATTGGAGAATGGAAGTTCAATTTTCTGAAAATTGTGGGTATGGTGATGCGACATTTTTGTTGTGCTGCATAGAGTGTGATGGATGTGGTAGTGGAAATTGGGTACATGGTGGAGATTAGGGGCAGCAATTGTCTTTTTGCAATATTTGGGCATCTTTCCTTTGAAGATGGTGGGCCCTAAAATCATGTGATAGTCATGTTTGTGATTCTGTGAAAAAGCCAAAACATTTGATAACAACTTAAATGAGGGGGCCTGGAGTCAGAAATTCTAAAATTAGGAGCTATGAAGCAATACTTCAAGGAGGTGCAGTGTCCATGTGCCCCACTTATTGTATCTGAAACTTATCAGAGACTTCTAAGATACATCTGCAAATAAAATTTTAAAATGTGTTTTGGAAATGAGTTGGACACAGCAAGCACGCGTTAAGCATGTTCTAAAGAAACTTTAAACATCAATTAATCCGGTTAAGTTAATGAATTTTTAGGTAAAATTTGTTTGGTACTTGCGATTTATCTTATCTTCCTCTTGTAAATGATGAATTTAAAATATTTTATGTAAATTATGAGAAAGGATTAATAGAGTTGCATAAATTTTACTTTTTTGATGCGCGTGTGCGCACACATATATATGAAGAAATATGCATTTGTGTACTCTAGTCTCCCCCGTTGTGCTGTATCATTCTCTTTTGGATTTTGCAGTGTCACGTGTTTGTGTTGCCATGTTCATGTCTATGCTTTTTAGGTTAAAAGTTGATTGAACAAATTGCATGCTTGGAAGTGACACTGTAAGAGCATCTCCAGCAGACACTTCAAATGGGGCATAATGGCTATATTTAGCTGTTTTAACATGATATTTCACTCCAGCAGACCTTGTATAATAAAAGCTCACCCTACAATTTGCTACAGTAAACTTTCATATATGAAAGTTTACTGTAGCACATTTCAGTCTTTTTTTATTATTTTTTCCTCCTCTTCTCTCTCTCCCTCTCCCTCTCCTCTGTGACCAAAGCCTCAACACACCAAGCCATGGGCATGGCGGCCAACAACCCTTCTGCGCCCACCCACCACATCCACCGTCGCCGCAGCAGCACCTCCACCACCGAACCCACTCTGCCGCCGCACCTTCTCCATCTCCCACCACCAAACCAAAATCACCATGGACATGAAAAGTGAGCTCAAGAGAGATGAAGACCTGGTTTTGTAGCCCATATCTCCAACCCATCACGCCAAACACCCCCAAAACCTCAAATCTTGATTTTCCATTGCTGATTTGTTGGTCTTGTGCCGAGAGAGAGAGAGAGAGAGGAGAGAGAGACAAGAAAGGGGGAACGGTTGTGGTTTGTGGATGATGATGCTGACGATGAAGACGATGAGAGGGAGACCGAAGAGAAAGAGGGAGATTTCTGATCTGATCTGCCATGGAGCTTGGCTGATTTCTGATCTGCCTTCCATGGAGCCAAAATTGTGAATCTGCGTGGGTTTGGAGAGAGGGAGACCGAAGAGAAAGAGAAATAAAAGAAAATAATAAAAATAAAATAATGAGAAATAATATTTAAATGCAAGTAGAGGGTTAAATAAAGGGTCTGTTGGAGTGTGTAGTGAAAAAACAGTAGCTAAAAATAAAAGGTTGTACTTTTTCACTAGCTAAAATAGAAGGTATTGCTAAAGATGCTCTAAAGACCACATAGTCTTGAATGCAAAAGTGCAATTGAACCCCTTTTTTTTTCATTCGTTTTTCCACTTTTGGAAACTGAACTATTTTGACTGCAGAAGTGATGTTCTTTTGCGGCACCTGGAAAGTTTACATGCCCGTCAGTTGCTTGCGAGAATTGTTATTGATGAAGCTCATTGTGTGAGCCAGTGGGGGCATGATTTTAGGCCAGATTATCAGGTTGTGGCTTATAAAACCTCTACAACTTTGTGCTACAAATAATATAACCGCTGCTAATGTTAAGCTGTCCTGCAAAATGTCCAGGGTCTTGGAATCTTGAAACAGAAGTTCCAGAATACTCCAGTATTAGCTTTAACGGCTACTGCAACAGCCAGTGTAAAAGAAGATGTTGTGCGAGCTCTAGGCCTTGTGAACTGCATTGTTTTCCGGCAAAGTTTTAATCGCCCAAATTTATGGTAAGTGTTTAATAAATGAAAATTGTCAATGAAAATTGCATTCATCACTCATTGTGGACATCACAGGTATTCCGTTATCCCCAAGACTAAGAAGTGTCTGGATGACATTGATAAATTCATTAAAGAAACCCACTTTGATGAATGTGGAATCATATATTGTCTTTCAAGAATGGACTGTGAAAAAGTAGCTGAAAAGTTAAAGGTCAGTCTTTCTTATGATCTCTTTGTTCTTGTTAGAGGAAAGTGTTTTAGTACATTTATGAAAGGTGATACCATGTATTAGGTTTTTTATTTTTTAAGTTTAACATATTCACATTTATTGTTTTCCTTTTTATGATTTACTAAAGGACACGTCTTACTATTAGTGATCATTCTAGATTGATCCTGATTGCTTATAAGTGCTTAATGAATATTAATTGTCCTGCATATATTTTTATATTAGGCCCTTCTGCTTGGAGTGTGTAATCAAACCATGGGACCTATATTTCTGATCAATGAAGTTCTATAGTATTTTTGACCAAACAACTCACCAATTTTGGAAATTTTAACAATAGTTGTTTGAATTGTTGAAACAACCTTTAGTGTTCATCAAACGTCTTGCCGTATTTAACACATTATAAATGACACATCAATCTAATTTGTGCTGTACGTGTATGTTGCACACTCTTGAGCAAGGATAGAGTTTTTCCCTAAATTGGGTTAGAGGAACTTCCTTTAACTTAATCTATAAAAATGACATGTCTTTTTTTTAAATAGCATGTGAGATGCACATGTTGTTTTAATAATTTTTTTTTTTTCAACTTTGACCCTACTATTAAAAAAACATGTGCATCTCACATGCTAAAGGGACACATGTTATTTTTATAGATTGAGTTGGATGAAGTTTCTCCGATCCAGCTTGGAAGAAAACTCTGTCCCTTGAGCAATTGCTTGTGTATGAGAAAAATAAAGAAGAGGATCTAATCTGGAATACTTAAATAAAATGATCAGACATAAGGAAGTAGTTATGAAACATGACAATTGGACAACTGCAATGTGGATGATACTTTGGCATTGAAAGGACAAATCTTTGAAAACCATTAAACTTGACTATTATGGTATGCAGAATTATATTTTAGGCCAAATGCTGAGCCAAAAGAAGAAATTGTGATTTCATCTATCCTCTGGTGATTCATGTTTGCTTAAGAGTCCATTTGTTTTTTCAGGAATGTGGACATAAAGCAGCATTTTACCATGGCAGCATGGATCCAGCTCAACGTGCCTTTGTCCAAAAGCAATGGAGCAAAGATGAAATCAATATAATTTGTGCTACAGTGGCATTTGGAATGGGTACCATCAACTGTTGCTGCTTGCTGCCTTTTGATTAAGTATAAAGAAAAATGTACTAATTCATGCATTTCAGGTATCAACAAACCGGATGTACGCTTTGTAATTCATCATTCTCTCCCAAAATCTATTGAAGGGTACCATCAGGTAATTAATGAAAAATATATCCCTACTTGGACATTGCAATACTCTGTGCCTATAATTTAGAAGCAAAATACAACATTGTAAAACCTTTTAATTTAGCTTAATAATTCTTTTAGCTTGTTGTATTCCCATTGGGTTTCAGGAGTGCGGTCGAGCTGGTAGAGATGGTCAGCGTTCATCTTGTCTGTTGTATTACAGTTATAGTGACTATGTAAGTTGTTCTAGTAAAACTAATACATCTTGTTGATTCTTGTCAATTCTGTACATGGAGAATGAGCTTGCATCCAAATAATTTTTGTCCTTGTTGTTTTTTTCCCTTTTTCTCTTTTTTCTTTTGCAGATACGAGTTAAGCATATGATTAGCCAAGGAGTGGTAGAGCAAAGTCCATTGGCATCTGGATATAATCGTGTCAATGTAGCTAATCCAGGGAGGATACTGGAAACAAATACTGAAAATCTTTTGCGCATGGTACTTGATATGAGCTCTCCATCGTAGTTGTTGCTTTGTCTGTTATTACTAACCTATTGCTTCGAATGAGAATGTTCTAAATTAATCACTTAAACTGTTTCAGGTCAGTTATTGTGAAAATGATGTTGATTGTCGACGTCTTCTACAGCTCATTCACTTTGGAGAAAAGTTTGATTCTGCTAATTGCAGAAAAACATGTGACAGTTGTTTGAAGATTCAAAGTTTTATTGAGAAGGATGTCACAGACATTGCAAAGCAATTGGTTTATTTTCATTTTCCTAGTTACTTTTCTTTCTTTCTTTTTTTTTGGGGAAGGGGGGGAGGGGATAATGTTGTTGGCCCCACTGTCTGTTGAATTATTGTTGTTTCATTTTAATACTCTTGTTATCATTTCCATTTATCACTATTTTATTTCTCGTGTTTAGGTTGAACTGGTGAAGTTAGTGGGGCAGCAGTTTTCATCATCTCATATTTTAGAAGTCTACAGGGGCTCCCTAAGCCAATCTGTATGTTCTAATACAACATGTATGTTGATTTCTATGTCCATGTAATTTTAAATTCTTTAATTGTCTATGTATATTGTCGACTAGGTCAAGAAACACAGACATGAGACTTTGAGCCTGCATGGAGCTGGGAAACATCTAGCCAAGGGTGACGCTTCCCGCATATTGCGTCATCTTGTTACTGAGGATTTTCTTGCAGAAGATGTCAAGAAAAGTGACTTCTATGGATCTGTATCATCAGTTTTAAAGGTGATTGTAATCCTTTCAATACTTTCATGCTCAATTTTTAATGAGTGAAAAATTTCTCCTTGATGTTGCCTGCTATGGTTTGTTAATGCATATAAAAAATCTGTATTTGCTGTTTTAATTCCTTGGTAGTAAGGCTCAGTTTTATTTTGATCTTTGTTCAGGTGAACGAGTCCAAAGCTAAAAATCTCTTCTTTGGTGGGCAGACAATCGTACTAAGGTCCTGCTTTTTAGACATTCTGTTTCTTGCTTAGTTACGAACCTCATATGGGCGAAGTCTGGCAAATCTTTTTGCGTTGGTGAATGTGGTATTGATATGTAAAAGTTTTGTCAATTTGATGCATGTCAACCTGAAATGTGTGTCTGACTTGAGATGTATGCTTATATATCTCAAGTCTGTGGATTAAGTGTGCTTTCACAATTATCTCACAACTGTTCTCAGTTTTTGATTTATGCCATGAATTGGTCGTTAATTGCTTAGGGTGCATGTTATGTAGTGTATATTGTTGCAATTTTTCCAAGTCATGGATAATGAACTTTATTGTTTATGGCTCTTCCATAGAGAACACTCATAAAAGCACCAACCCACCAATGCAGTTGGAATAACATCTAATGTGTTTCATGTGTGGTTGGGTTGCTGTATGTCTCTAAAGCTTGGCCTACTTGAATGTTTTAACAAAGATTCAATGGGGAGATGTGTCAAATACTGCTTGTTCATCCTTGGCAACCACAGATGCATGCGACCATGCATTGTCGGGCTATTTGAGACTCTGATTGCTTAATCACTTGAATGCTTCTATGTCCCTCTTTATTGCTTGTCTCAATTGTCTTTTCACAATCAAGCTTCATTAGTTCTTGAGCCTGGACCTGTGTTATTTGGTTTATTACAGACTTGTAATCTGGAAGCATGCACAGATGGGGGTATTGGCCTTCCTCAGTGATTGAAGGCCATCTTTATACCTCCTTATTGTTTATTTTTACTAAATTTTGTTGCTACTAAGCTGGTGTGTATATATGTAGTATTGGGTTCAGGCTCTATGTTGGGGCTGTGTTATATGTTTGCAACAGACACTTCTGCATGTGATAGAAAATCTGGGTATTGATTAAAATTTGGTGATCAAGAGCTATGGCTCTCTTCTGCATCCAAAGACACTAGCAGAGATGTGGTGGAGTTTACTACGAAAGGAAGTGCTTAATTGTGCTTTCTTCTCATTAGATTTAGTTATTGATTTTTATTCTCTTTTTTCGTTCTCTCCTTTAGTGATATTTCTTACTATTTCCTAGACATTTCAACAAATTATGGCATGGAGTAAAACTAAACCTGCTATAAACTCGATTTCCAGGTTTTCTTTTAATTTTTCAAATGTAGTTCTTGCTCAATACTTCTATGATTTCTTGTTAAAAAAACTCCATGAAGACATGGTAGATCAATTATCTATGTTTTCTTTGATTTTATCTTTGGGCCCTCCTCTGAACAGCTGAATTCCAAGAGGCTTTCTCTCAGGTTCCTGGAAACAGCGATGCAGCTACTCTTTTTGTTGCTGGATCAGCTGCGTCAACATTTCATGGTCGTTCATTGTTTTTACTGTGAATATGTTCTTGCTTGTCTTACGGAGTAAGATTGTGAGTTTGCCAAATTGTTTTGAGTGTCTCGGCAAAGTCTGATGTTTATATTTGTTTTTGAAAGATTCTGTTAATAAAGCTATATACACGCACAAAAAAAAGTATGTAACAGGAAAGCTTGTTCTGACTATAATCTTTTTAGCTTTGTGATTTTCTTTGTCGAAGTCTGACTTTTTAGCCTCTTGGTTATCTCCTATGCAGAATTTTCTGGACAGTCTTGCTCAACTGCATGCATTACTACAATGTTGACACTGACATCTTATATACCTTGTAGATTCCCTTCCACTGTAAAAACATCTAACCTGAGCAAATATGAAGCGACTCCAGCAAAAGGCTCATTGACTTCTGGGAGGCTAAGTCCTCCACGATTTGACACTCCTGCCCAGCCTCAACCTGATGTAGACTTGGTATTTTGTTAGACAATAAATATGTGTACTCAGAAAAAAAAAGATATTAAATGTGTACACTGCATACATATGTATACCCGCACATACGTTTATCCATGTCTATTGTCCTTTGTAATCTTCTGCTTTATTAACAGCTAAACCAACTCCTTTTGTTTTATTTTGTTGTTTCTTCAATCGACATGTTCTACTACAGAATCTCTCGGCCAAACTATATTCAGCTCTGCGAATGCTCCGAACTATTCTTGTCAAAGAAGCTGGCGAGGGGGTCATGGCTTACCACATATTTGGGTTTGTTCTCATCCATTTCCTTTCTTCCACAACATTTTCTATTTATGTTTGTTTTTGTTTATGAGCATCTTGTGCAAAGAGAAATTCAGTTGAGACTGAATTTCTACAATTCATTCAGGGTGCAATATGAGTTTTTTTTTTTTCCTGACAAGTTGCGCCTTTTTTTTTTTTCCCTCGACTTAGAAATGCGACACTGCAGCATATCAGCAAAAGAATTCCCAGAACGAAGGAAGAACTTCTTGAGATCAATGGCATTGGCAAGTAAGTTGAGAGGTTGGCTTATGTTCTGTTTACTCCCGAGACATTCTTATAAACTTTCTCCCTTTAATTCAGGGCTAAGGTAAGCAAGTACGGAGATCGGTTGCTTGAAACCATTGAGTCTACCGTCAACGAATACTACAAGAAAGAGAAAAGCAACAGCAGTAGCAATGACAGTACTGATTCAATAAAGAGGAGAAGGGATGCAAACAGGGGCTGTGATGCAAATGTAGAAGAAGATGATGACTTCACCAGAAGTACTGGTAGATCAAAGAAAAGGGTAGCAAAAGAGCAGAACAAAATGGCTGATATTTCTAATTATATAGATGATGACCAAGATTTTTATGATTATGATTTTGAAATGAATGGCTCGGATATGAAGGCTGATCAGAATGGAGGAAGAGTGCTTCCTACATGGTCAGCACCTGGAAACGGGATGCGATCTTGATTGTAAAATGTTTTAAAGTATGGATTTAAGGGGCAGATATATAATTCATAGATAGCAATTATTTGTTGTCCATCTATGTAGCTGATGTTTTATTGTGTCAGATACTGTTATGAAAGTAGAAATTATACTTTACTAAGAAGTCCAAGCGGAACGTATATTAATGTTGGAATATATGATATGGTAGGATACTTACCTTGTAGGATAATTATCTTATAGAATATTGATTATAATCAGATTAATATACTTATCTTTATTTCTACCTCTATTGATTGTAATCTTTTCTAAGTATAATGGAATAATAAAAGAAAAATGTTACTCAATATTCTTAGTAGTTTGTGACAGCATGAGAGAGGTTTTGGCAACTCTATTGGCCTCAAAAGCCTTTATTATTACCCTGATATTCTTGAAGCTACAGCAGCACTGCAGGATTCAAGTTGTGCAGGCCTTAAGGAAAGAAGGTTCAAATTGGAGCTGGCATGGTCATCTTATTGAGGAAGCTCATGGGGTATTGGATTGCATGCACGCTTGGCAAGCTCATCACGTAAGTCGTAATCTCAATGGAGCGGCCCATTGTTTAGCGAAAGAAGCCCTCTTTCTGAGCACTAAACATGTTATTCTTGAAGTAGTCTTCACTTGTATTTTTGATATTATCTGCTTGGAGTGTTTTACTTTAACAAATTTTGATATATGATATTCGCTCTATTCATTTCAAAAAAAAAAAAAAAAGAAAAAAGCATTTTTTTTTTTTTGTAAAAAAAACGAAAAACAAATAGATATTAATGTGCCACATAGACAAGAATGCTAATTAGCTTTTCTTATAATAAAAAAATGGTGCAGAAAATTAATCTCAAACTTTGTGTTTGTCAAAAGTTTAAGTTTCTCTTACGAACTTTCAATCTTTTTGCAACTGATACACCTTATAAAGAGAAAGTTTTTTAGGTTTTCATTTGTTGCAAGAGTCTTAATAAACATCCTAGAATATATAAGGGCTAGAAAACCCAAAAACTAGATCCTCAAAAGACCCAACCAACCTCGATCTGAGCACCCAAACCTAGAAAGGGGTCGATTGTAATGAGCCTAGATATTTGAGAATGATAATTTGTAAATAATAAGCAATAAAAATACTATAGCACTTCAAGGGGCCAATCCCTCCTCTAGCACACGGTTATAAACTTACGGCTTAGGTGCAAATACTTTGATCCCTTTCTTTAGAATACTAATAAGCTTTAAATACAATAGTAAATGCTGAAAATAACTACCCACAATATAAGATAATTTTTACGGTTGAGACTTACTAATACTTAACTACTCACAATATAGGATAATTTCTACGGTTGAGACCCACTAATACTTAACTTCTCCTAAGACAATTGTCCACTAACAATGAATACTCATAAATAATCAACCCTAATTACTCATAAATAATCAACCCTAATTACGTAACTCACAGCTACTAAACTATTAATTCTACAACTATTAATTAAATACATTAACTATGATTAGGCAAATAACATTGATTTGTGGGTGTTTTGGTTGATGGAAGACATAATGGTTGGTTTAGACCACTTGGACTCCACGCGCCAGAGAAAATGCCCACAACAAAATAGAGACTCAGAGATCGTACACATTTTCTCTCTCTTGATCTATGAAATTTTTTGGGAATTTGAGATTTTCTCGAGAAACCCAGTTGGAGAAAATGCACGACTTTTGCTTCACAATCCCGTACGGCCTGGTTCTGGTAGGGGGAGAAGTTTTTGGCTATATAAAGAAGGGGAGCATGACTTTGTTGAAGGGGGTGTGTTTGGGGTTTTGGGAGGGTTTAAGTTTAAGGAGGATGAGATGATGAGGTATGAGGGTGGTCGAGAGAAAATAATAATAATAAAAAAAATCTTTGAAAGTGCTATAGGGAAAATTCGATTTTTAAGCAACTATTTGTTGGAGTTGCTCTTAGAGTTGTGTAACATGAATGTGATGGTAGAATTCTGTATTAACATGAAATTTTTTATAAACTGATTTATAACAAATGAACCTTAAAAATGACATGTATTATTTGAGTTATTAAAAAGTATGTGAGAAACAATTGCTATTATAAATATATAGGCTTATTACATACTATTAAAAAAATATATGCTTATTTCATGCTATTAAAAAGACATATGTTTATTACTTGCTATTAAAAATGCTTATCACATGTTAAAGAATACAATCACTTTTAGGACTTGTTTGGTATGCAAAATAGATCACTGGAGTGAAATGATTATTTTTATGAATAGTTATTTTTTTGTTTAGTTGCACGTCTTTTCTAGGAATAACTATTCCCATGGAAATACAATGGGAATACTTATTTTTTTTTTTTAAAAAAAGAGGAATGGTTATTCCTTGAAGAATGAAATGCGTTTTTCAAAAAACCCCCCTTTTTTTTTTCTACAAACCTAAATTAAAAAAAAAAAAACAAAAAATCACAAAATCACAAAATTTAATATTTACAAAACCTAATTTGATCTACAATCCTCTCTCTGTTATAAATCCTAATATTACAACTTTTCATATTCTAAAGCCCATCACTAACGCACCTAGCTAGGTAAGTTTCGCTAATCTATCCTATGTCACGAAATCATGTTAAAATCTGTCATGAATGTTCGTAACATGAATTTAGAGCTTCTTTCAATATATTTGTTATGGAATTTAGGCAAAATTTTCTTATATTCCTTCCCAAGGGAACTATAAAGTATACCTTGTCTCTCTTTTTTATGCAGTATAATTTTTAATGCTACTCAGCTGGGGAGTTTTGTCTCCTATTTCATCTTCCAATCTCTCTCTTTTTTGACAAGTTTCTGTTGCATAATTCAATTTAAAAATTGAATTCGAAGTAGTTTAGGGCCGGGCACCACAGAATTTTTTAAGTTTTTTTTTTTTAATGTTATTATTATTCTTTTATTTTTATTATATATATCTTGCGTATTTTAATAAGAACATTGGTGTTATTATTAATGGGAAAACCTTTAAACCGGATCATCTGTAAAAGGTGGATTTTACAGCCACCAATAAAATGGTGACACCTCAGCAAAAAGCATAATCTCACCATGAAATATTCTACACATGCCTACACCGAATCATCACCCTTAAACTACCAGATCTACCTTCCTCCGCCCCACGCCGTTCCCGAACCACCGTAGTTGGCGGCAGCGCGCTCAACGCGCGGCCAGAGAAGTTCGCCGTTGGTGGAAGAGAAGGCGGCAGCCCAGCGCCGGCGAGATCCGGCCGCGGCGTGCGACAGCAAGGGCGTGCTGCACGCTGAACCCAGCGGCGGCTTGTGTGCCGCCGCACACACCAGATTCACGGCGTAGGGCCAGGTGGGCGCGCCAGATCCGGCCGCGGGGCGCAGCCGCTGGCCAGATCCGGCCGCGGCGCGCAGCCGCTGGCCAGATCGCTGCGCTCGGCCATCCAGGCCGCAGCGCGCGGCTGGCCTGCAAGACCGCTGCGCGCGGCTGGCCAGCCAGACCGCTGCGCGCGGCCAGATCAAGCTGCAGCGCAGCGGCGGCCGCTGGCCAGATCGCTGCGCTCGGCCATCCAGGCCGCAGCGCGCGGCTAGCCTGCAAGACCGCTGCGCGCGGCTGGCCAGCCAGACCGCTGCCCCGGCCAGATCAAGCTGCAGCGCAGCGGCGGCCGCTGGCCAGATCCAACAGCGCGCGGCTGTTGCCGCGACACACTGCAGACACTGGCCACACGGCCAGACTAAGCCGCACGCGGCGGCCAGGTTGATGATGGTGGTTGCCAGTCCGCCGTGCGTGTTGAGCGCCTGCCGCCAGCCGCGGTGGCTTGGGAACGGCATGCAGCGGTGGCTTGGAGACGGGTACCGGCGGAGGTAGGATGATCCGGTCGTTTAAGGTATTAATCCGGTGTATGCATGTGTAGAGTATTTAATAGTGAGATTATGCTCTTTGCTGAGGTGTCAACATCTTATTAGTGGCTGTAAAACCCACATTTTACAGATGGTCCGGATGATAGGGGCTCTCATTATTAATCTACAAAATAAAAATAACTGTTACATTCCACGTGGAAGTTGGTTTGTAAAAAGCTTGTCCCCATTTGGAAAAGGTAAAATGAGCCAGATCCGAAGAAAATTTATAATAATTTCCAAATCCTTTTTTTTTTTTTTTTCTCCAAATCTTTCATAAAGTTTTGTTTTAGAGTAAATATATATCACAGCAGCTTGGGCTGAACTTTGTCTTATTAAAGAAACATTTTATTTCAGCTGAGAGAGAGAGAGAGAGAGAGAGAGCAAAAATGGAAGGTCCTCCGGCGGATGATTGCTGTGCAATATGCCACGGCCCGTTCAACCTCCCTTGCCGCACCTCCTGCTCCCACTGGTTCTGCGGTGCCAACATTCTCTCTCTCTCTCTCTATTTAAATTTGTAAAACCCTAGTGCTGCGCTGTTTGTTTCCCGAGAAACCCTAGGACAAGGAAGCGTATTTACTATTAAGGGCCTTCCAGGTTTTGCAAATTATTTAGGACAATCGATTGCTTTTTCGGAAGAAAGGAAAAGCTCTTGTTTTCTCTTTGGTTGCTGAGAAAATGTGGTCTCTTTGAAAATTTGTATTGCTACTAATTTTCTGTTTGTTTTGAGAGGAGGGTGGATATCAAGGTCCTCATATATTGTGTTCTCTTTTGCTTCTGGAAGTGAACCCATAATTGTAAAGCCCTAGTGGCTGGCTCCGTTTGGTTTCTGAGAAAATATAGGGAAAAGGAAACGACCACATTCTTTTAATTGTAGATTTTAATTGTGTAGATTTGAACTTTGTACAATGCACACAAGGAAGGAAATCAAGAAAATTTTATTTTTCTGGGTCAGGAAAATGACTTATTAATTCTCTATGCAACCAAGCCTGATACTATAAATCCTAATAACAAACCCCCAAAATATAGCTTCTCTCTCTCTCTCTCTGTGTCTATGCAAGTACAAAAACTGTTGGCTATGATTTTAAACAATAATACTAAACCTCTTAAAAAAGTATTTAATTTGTAAAAATTTTCTTGTTTCAAGGGTCAAAAGTGGTTCTTTAGTTGAAAACCAAGATCGATCAATTTTTCCTTGTGCAGGTGATTGTATTTTGCGGGTATGGGTCTATGGAGATGCACTTAAGCGATGTCGATGCCCCATATGTTGTTGCTATTTTTCCAGCTTGACACCCTTGGAAGCATCCTTTGATAGCACTCATGACCCTGAAGTTACTAGAATCATGGCAAAAGTTCGGAGGTATAATCGGGTGAATGCTGCTGGCATCAAAGGTCTCTTTCAGGTATTTGTGTAAATAGACGCTAAATTGTTATTATCTGTGTTGGACTAGCAGGGATATTAACTTCTTTTTTATTTGTACCGTACCTTCTGCAGTACCTTTTTGTTCAAATGAAAAGAAAAAGAAAATAGCTAGAAAAAATGTGTTTTCTTTCATCTACTGAATAAACATGTTAGGAAATGGAAAAAAAAAGAATTAACAATGTTTTAGAAGTGGAGCCAATTAATGGTCATTTTCCTTTCCTTCCTACCCATGGTACCCTTACTTACTTTTTTTTATTGGTAACTATTACTTGCCATAACATGCCATTTGCTTTTCCTGAATGTTAAGTAAGTGGTTGGGGGTAGAAAGAAAGATAGCTTACATTAGTGATTGAATAAACTGCTTCGGTTGCTCAAATACTCCATTGAGGTCTGAATAATTTTATTGGATTAATTAAGCTAGAGAGACCAACATATGTGAATTTCACGATTGTGTACAAAGAGGATTTATGGATTTAATTCATGAATATGATTCTAGAAAGATTGTATGTATCAGAAATTCACCTCTCTAATTATGAAAAAGATGTTAAAAAGGATAGATACAGGTATTGCAAGACTGAAAAAGTAATTTATGCATTTAACAGGCTGCTACTATTGAAAGTGCAAAAGTAATTTATGCAGGACTTCCTATCCCTGGCTAACTAGATGTGATAGGAATGAAAAATTTAAAAATCACCTGGTTAGTTGGTCCAAGGTATGCTCTCCTATTTTTTAGGAGGGTTGGGGATTCGGAATTTGAGGATGTTTAATAGTGCCCTATTAGGGAAGTGGTTGTGGCGTTATGTGCATGAGAGAAAGGCATGGTGAAAAATTGTTATGGATGCTAAATTTGGTAGTGTTTGGGGCGGGTGGTGTTCTATTGATCCCCTTGGGCCGCACGGGGTGGGGCTATGGAAGAATATAAGGAGGGGGTAGAGTTTGTTTTGTAGCCATACCTGATTTGAGCTGAGAGACAGGTCTAAGATCAAATTTTGAGATGATGTGTGGTGCGAAGAGATGACACTGAAGGAAGTATTCCTGATGTTATATGGCATTGCTTGTGAGAAGGATGCGTTGCTGATCACTTGGACTTTTCTAGTGGTTCCCTTCAGTGGGATGTTAGTTTTATTCGAGTGGCTCATGATTGGGAGGTGGATGTCTTAGTTTCTTTTTACGCTTTGTTGTATTCCCATAGAGTGAGAAGGGAAGGGGAAAACAAGCTTTGGTGGGTCCTTTCTCACAAAGGGAAGTTTGATGTTAGATCCTTCTACAGGGTCCTTGTTTGTAAAGATGACGTTGTGTTCCCCTCGAAGAGCATTTGGCAATCCAAGGTTCTTTTGAAAAAGTGGCTTTTTTCGCTTGGTCAGAGACTCTAAGAAAGATTCTTACCATGGACAATCTTAAGAAGAGGCATATTATCGTGGTTGATAGGTGTTGCATGTGCAAAACGGATGGGGAGTCTGTGGACCATCTTCTCCTCTATTGTGAGGTTGTCTGTCTACACCTTGTGGAATGCTATCTTCAGCCGCTTTGGGTTGTCTTGGGTTATGCCTCATCAGGTGATTGATTTATTTGCTTGTTGGTGGATGGGTGATCGCTCATAAAGTGTTGTCGTGTGGAAGATGATGCCTTCTTGCCTTTTGTGGTGCCTGTGGAGGGAACGAAATGATAGAAATTTCGAGAACCAAGAATGGACGTTAGAGGAGTTTAAGACCTTCTTCTTTTAATCTCTTTATACTTGGACAGCTGCACACTTAGCACCCTTAGTGATTAGCTTTAATGATTTCCTTGTTATTTTTTTTTTCTCCTATTTAGGTGTTTCTCTTGTATACTTCCTGTGTACCTGGGTTGCGCTTGTAATGATATTTCATTTATTTATCAAAAAAAAAAAAAAAATTTATAGTTGTTTCCCTTTTGTTTTAGGATTCTTTGCCCTTTGTTGTTCTTCCTCATGTCAATGTACTTTGGTTTTCTATTAAATATATTGTTTTAAAAAATCTTCTTGATTATTAGAAGGTGACATTTTAACTATGAAAGACTTGATACAGGAATTATTGCTTCTGATAAAAAAACATGGTGAACTTTTGATGACCTTTTTGACATAACCTCTGTAAACACCAGGTTCTGATTTGGCTACTAAACTGCTTTAAGGGAATTTAATGGACGAGTTTACAAATGTTCTCATAAGATTTTGGCTGTTCGAAATTGGCTTCTTTGGTAGATTTCCACCAATAATATTTATTATACATTGAGCATACCAAGAGGAGAATTTATCTCATAGTTTGTTAGCCTTAGTTGCGTGAATCTTTTATGCTTGTTTGATAATTGGCTTGTCAAAATATAATGTTCCACCAGTCATTTGCTTGTGTATTTAGATTTGAGTACAAAAGTTGAAGATATAACTCATGCTTGGTTGATTTTTCTTTGAAGTACTTCACCATTAGTTTTTATTCTGTTGGCAGCTGACTAATGAAAACCTCCCTATTCTTCTTCACAGAAAATGCTTGACCTGCCATTTTTCATCTGGATGACGCTTCAAGACTTGATGGATCCTGATAAATCCAGCTTGCTCTTATTCAGAGTGCGCATTTTTGCAGTTAAGTTCATGAAATATTCATGTAAAGGAAATATTATTCTAAAAAATTTTCTTTTGATAAGTCTGAATATAGATGAATTTCAAGTTTAAATGATCCATTTTGTTTTTCTCTTTTCAGTCTTTTTTTGTTTTAACTGTGTTTGTGATTTAACCTGCTATCTTAGTGTAAGCGGTGGGCTTTAAGGATTCCATTTAAATAAATATTCACAGTGTAGACTTCGAAGGAAAAGGGGTATAACTTAGGGAAACATAATAAAAGTTCATGCCATGGTTGAATGAGCCAGAAATGATGTGGGGATTCTATTAGGAACGGCTGTTGATACTATAATTCATGTGGAAGCCCGTTAATCTTTGCATACAATCAAACTGTTGGTGAAGTGCCTAGATGGGTATGAGTTATAACCCTACACCAACCCCAGTATAATGAACCTTTTCACGCACACACCCAAACCATTGATGAATTTCATTGTCGATTGCTATGTCCTGGAAATAGAACAGGTGTCTATAGTTATAAGGTGAATATTTTATATATTAAGAATGCATTTTTTTTTTTTTTTTAAGAAAAAAAGGGAACTAGTTTTTTTTTTTTAATAATTGGGGCTTCGCCTTGACTAGATCCCTAGGACACAGTGCAAAGCGCTCCTTCCACATGGGTTAGGTAAAGCTCAGGCTTTCGCCTGCCAGCATGGCCCCAAGAAATTTTTTGCACTCAAGGGGGTCGAACCAAAAGGGCACTAGTTTTTGAAGCATTGATTTTAGAGCTGAACAAACATGATGATGATTTTTAATTTAACACAAAGGTGTGGCTTACTTAGCTCAACTTTCTCTTGAAGATTGGTGTAGTTGTGGATTACCTATGAATGCAATCTTCACCATTGTAATATAGAGAACAAGTGGTGGGCAATGATAATTGTAGCCATTGCTGGGCGTGCCTATTTTATTAGAGTCATGTCACCTTTATATGCTTGAAGTTTTTTGGCCTGTTGTGTTACAAGGATTTGTTGAGAAATATCTGGGCGTAAAAGGATGAGATTTCTGTGTTATAGTTGCAAGTGATAATAGTGCTGTTCCATGGGTAATGCATTTACGAGGACGTGTAGTACGTTGATGATCTCTTTTCCTTTGAAAAAAGTTTGTGTTTCACAGGTCTATTTTGGTTAAATAGGTCACTACTTCAGTATTATTAAACCCTAAATTCATAATTGTTTAACCACTGTTAGATTGACCTCGTTAATTTTTTTGGTTTGTTCCTGTGATGCACATTGTTTATTCTATGGTAGTAAAGGAACTTATGTCTTTCTTAGCTTTTCATCATTTTGTGCTCTGGCTTTTGGACAGCCAACAAAGCTTTTTGGTTCTTTCTGTTCATCCATGGCTGCCTTCTCTAGCTTGATGCAAGGGATTGACCAAATTATAGATGACCTTCATATCTTAAAGTTGACAGTTCTCAAAGATGTTTCACATGCAAACCAGAAGTTGAAGTAGGATTTATCTGCCATTATTTTTCCTTTATTTTGATTTTGCTTTATTGGGTCACTTTGGTACTGCATCTTTGTGCCACTCACAGGTAATTATTTTCTCCCCTGCACTTTATGGATTTAATTTTTCATATAAGATAAATAAGTTACTCAATAGCTTGTTATTATTATTATTATTATTATTATTATTTGTTTATGTATTATGAGCTGATTCTGAATTAGTTACTGAGGATGGATTTTGTTCCTTTTACCTACAGCTTATACTTGGTGCGATCTACATGGCCGTCCCTATAGAGATTATTGCAATAGGTTTGCTTTCTAAATTTTGTGCATCGAGGGAGAATTCAATTTGAGCACTTGGGTCTTATGTATGTACGAGTTTCATGGTTTTACATATACCTTAAAAGATGTCATTTGTTAAATTATGGTGCTTACAAACTAATTCTTCGGTCTTGAGGCTCAAATGCTAATTTTCCCTCCATAAAGTAGATAGTTTCCTGTTGTCTAACCCCCTGTAAACTTTTTCTACAGATAAACGCAACGCACTAAACTTCTTTGAGTACGGTGCCTTTGCATTTGTAACTCTCATGCATATTATTGGACTTTATCGCTCGGGGCGTCTTTCCAGGAATGCAAATAGATGGATCTTTGACTAACATGATTGAACCCTACACCCTCCCGCCCCTCTTCTCTTCCCCAGATTTCCCTGCAAATGTTTGGATATTTTTGTTATCAGTTTGGAGACAGGTTAATAGCTGGTGTAGACATCTTGTACAGCTCACATGAACTTTGGGATGAAGCGTGGATCTTACGTCTTTTGCTATTAAATATGAGATAGACCCATCTATACTATGTAATTTAGTTTTATTTGGGATTTTTTTGTTTGAAATTAATAGCATAATTCTTGCCTTGTCTATGTTATTTCATTTCCCTCTGCATCTTGTTTTGTTCTTGACCGTGCCCCCTCCATTTTTAATTTTTCCATTTTGTACTTTTGTGTATGCTTTGTACAAGAACAAAACAAGATGGAGTACCTTTATGCCTGCAGTTGCTCTACAGTCTCAAGTTTCCTAAATGGAGGGGAGTCGTGTGGGGAGGAGACTGTTATATGGACGCATTCATCTGATTTATCTCCAAATGATCTTGTCATTCCAGTATTGTCATGTAATTATCTACTTGCAATCGGAGTATCACTTTGCCGATGACCCATTTGGCCAACCATGTTAGCCAAGTGTAGATGGCCCTTTTGACCTTCAGACCACTTGGGACTTGGGCCTTGAACCCCACTCAAACCTGTCTAGAAATGGGGGGCCGAAGGGAAGCTCATGGCTTTTGTCCATGGCTACAAACGAGTCCACTAAACATCATATAAGAGCGACACACTAGATTCCTTCCTACGTATATAGTTAGGTTGTCGTGACCAAATTAGGTGATGTATCTATCCTTGGTTATCTTGCCGATTTAATAAGGAAATGTGTCGTTGACGAGGGAAGGTGATTTATTAAAGGGCACGCCTCTTACCACATTAGTCCCTTACTTTTGGCGCTTGCCATACCAGTGCCTAGCTGATTACACTATAATTAGAGATGAGAAAAACTCTATAAATGAAAAAGATAGTTTTTTTTGGTATGCTCACTTCTTATCATTCTGCTTATAATATGTCAATTTATCCCTTTCTCCTCATTGTTGTTGACTTCAGCATCAGATGTGGTTCCATTGACATGTTCAGTGGATCTCTGTGACCATTGTCCTCAGGTTTTCTTGGCTCAACATTTAGTGTGTAGTAACTATAATAACAGTTGCCGCAGTATGTGGGAATGACGATTTTTTATCGGATTGTTGTTCCTTGAGACAAAAGACCCCATGCTAAACACATGGTCCAAGAGAGTTCAAGAGGGTCACATCGGTATTGCAGGAATCCCCAAGAACAGTGTTTCCTAGCGTTGGAAACCTAGTTGACCTAGATCTCCAATGCCATGAACCACATCCTCCAATAGAGTTTCGAGTTTATGCAATACTACCAACCCCACTAGAATCAGTACACCTAACAACCCACAACAGTCAACCTAAACCACCTCCGACGTACAACCCATATGCTAATGGAGAGGATCATGAGAGCTTAACGAGAAATCATCCCAAAGGGAAAACCTTCAATCTGGTCGTGTTTGTAAAACTTTGTTTTACAGCCACAAATAAGCTTTTGCCACCTTAGCAAAACACACAAAATATAATAGAATTGAAAACACCATATCAAAACCAAACTAACCCATTCTAACCCTAAACTACACTTAAACCATCTCCACCTCCCCAGCCGTACGCCGCCGCCACCCTACCGGAAGCCCGCTAGTAGCCAAAGCTGGAATCCTCCGCGTGGCAGCTGGCCATGCGGCCTGATCAGCCAAGATCTGGCCACTTGGCCAGCGACCACATGGCTTGGTTTGGCCGCTTGGCTAGAACGCCGGTCACGCGACCCAGCACCAGGCCGCATGGCCGCTGGCCATGCGGCTGCTGTGGCCAGCGTGCTGGCCAAGCGGCCAAGTCTTGGCCGGCTAGGCCGCATGGCCACCGGCCAGCCAAGACCAGGCCGCTGGCCCTGCTGTGGCTGGCGTGCTGGCCAAGCGGCCAGATCTTGGCTGGCCAGGCCGTTGGCCCTGCTGTGGCCAGCTAGGCCGCATGGCTAGCGGCCAGCCAAGACCAGGCCGCTGGCCCTGCTGTGGCTGGTGTGTTGGCCAAGTGGCCAGATCTTGGCCGGCCAGGCCGCGTGGTCAGCTGCCACGCGGAGGATTCTGGCGTTCGGCTACTGGCGGGATTCCGGCAGCGGCGGTGGTGGCGTATGGCTTGGGAGGTGGTGATAGTTTCAGTGTGGTTTAGGGGTTAGAATGAGTTTATTTGGTTTTGATATGGTGTTTTTCAATCTTATTGTATTTGATTTTTTTACTGAGGTGTCATATTTTGATTGGATGCTGTAAAACCTACCTTTTAAGGATGGACCGGATAGGAGGGGCTCTCCATGCCAAAAGGACCCATCCACCGTCATCCCAACCAAAGTTCAAGCTTAAGCAATATGAGCACCCAAGTGAAGACAGTCAAGTGGATGCTCGCATAAGTGAGTTGCAAGCTAAGTTTGAGGAAGTCATCAAGAAGGTCGATGGAAAACATTTCGTAACCGTCGACAGCATCCTCCAAGGGACAAATCTTCCCTCACTAAAGATAGCGTCTCGAACACGGTTTTACTTCTGAAAGCAAAACAATCAAAATGGTTTTTTTAATAAAAAGTTAAGTACACCCAAACTGTGTCAAATCTCCCTCAATCTTGTCCAGTGAAAAAAATATCAAATCTCAAAGAAAAACAGTGATGACTAGATGAAGAGGAACATCCCAACCATCTAGAAAAAAAAAATCTCAATTTCAAATCCCTCTGTAAGAACTACCAAAAAAAAAAAATCCCTCAGTAAATTTGTAACAAAGACGACCAAAGGAAGTTATTCCTATGTTAATCAACTCTTTTGTAGAAAAGAGAGTCAAAGAGAGGAAAATACATAGTTTTGCTCTGCACTTAAGCATTTTTCTATGAAAACAAGTCAAAAGTGAGATTTTGAGAAGCCCACATCCAAACAACAGGCCAACTGGCAACCGCCCACACTTCAGCCACCGTGAGTTAACGTTCTCTTTCAGTTCCTTTCAATGTTGTTTTTTTGGGTTATCATTTTGTGGCTCATTGGCTTTTTTTTTTTTTTTTTTTTTTCTCGTTTCTTAGCTTCTACAGTGTCCCTAATGAGCTGTTGAATCTCAATTTCTTTCCGTTGTTATTTTTCTTTGACGTGGCCTAACTGGCCTTATCTTTTTTATTTTTTGTGGTTATTCTTGTTGTTGTGGGTTATTGCTCATGTGGAGTGGGCCTGGCGTTATTTTATTTTATATTTCTTGATTCTTGTTGGTTGTGGAACAGTGGGTAGCTCATGATTTTTATCACCGTCCAATACAACTTTTTACAAAGACAAAAGTCTCAAACACAACCCCAATCCAAACTCACAAAAGCCAAACTTATAGTCTAAAGATAATCATGTGAACAAAAAATTACAGTATAAACAAAAAAGAAAGGAACTTTTGAACTTTTTGAAAAAAAAGAAGAAGAAAATCTTGTGAACAAAAAATTACTTTACAATGTTTAGAGATTTTGTTTTTATTTTCATTTAGTTTTTATTTTCTTCCCTTTTTTTCTTATTTCATTTTTTTTTAAATTTTATTATTATTATTTTTTTGCAGCATTCGGCAGCAGCTCATTGTACTTGGTTACTTGGTTTGTTTTCAATAAATCCTTTAAGATAATGTTAAAAGGTATCCTTTTTTTTTTGGAACTGTATTAATTATGTTTAGTTTATTTTACCAATAATTTATATTATGTGCTTGTGATGCGAATAGTTATTTTGATTGCTTGATTTTTTTTATTGGTTAATTGAATGGGTTCGAATTGATTATTTGTTTTTTGTTTTTTTGCTTGTTAACGGTAATAAGAATTATATTGAGTAAAAATTTTTAAATGCGGGCACACGCACATGAATAAACTATATGCATTTTTGTGTTTATTTATTTATTTAAGTTCCAACCCCTCAAATATAAAATCCTGGCTCTGCCCCAGGACGACAGCGTGGTCTTGGCTGCCATCCTCGGCGGAATATGGCCAATCCGTTCTTAGCCATTGCACCCAATCCTTTATTAGCCCCACCAGTTCCCCTCAACCACCACCACAACCACAACTCGGTTCCTCACAACCCGACTCCTCCTCAACCTCCCAAAGCTTTACTCAGTGGAGGTTCCCATTCCCCAATCATGACCCACCACCCGAAACCACCCTTCAGTTCGATCCATGTGGAGGCGAAGGACTTGCTTCTGGCGGTAGCGAAGAGGAGCTTGTTGGGAAGGTCCACGATGACCTTGATTCCAGATCCGAATAAGGCTAAACAAAACCAAGCACAACATAGTGTTAAAAGCAAACAATGAAAGAAAATGTGAAGGATTTCTTTGGTTCTCGGAAAAAAGAAGAAGTGAGAAGTGTATTGCAGGAGAATCCATTTTGAAGCAAATGCTTCAATTTTTTTTTTCTCCATTTTTTCTGATACCAAACAAACCCATACTTTCTGTTTGTTCTTTTCCTTTGGAACTTAACGGAAAATGAGAAAGCTTCAAGCTTATTAAGTTCTTACCTATAAATGTGGAGACAGGAAGGAACAAGAGGAAGCGTGAAAGAGTTCGTCGCTCCATTCTGGTTCTCGTAGAAAGAGAGAGAGAGAGAGAGAGAGAGAGAAATGTCTGGCTCTGTTTTTGGGCTTGTTGGAGTGTGCTAATAGAGTGGCCAACCCGAAACCACCCTATTGTGCCCAACCCGCCATCCGACCTGGAATGCCTGCCCCGCCGGGGGTGGGGGGGGGGGGGGTGGTTTGGCCAGCTTGGCAGGTCATTGGGAGGCTCCAACCACCCCTATATTCTTCTTCTTATTCTTTTTGTTTATATTTTACTTTTAAGTTTTTATAATTTTTGAGTACTTAGTTTTTTAATTTTTTTAATGAGGCATATGGCCACGTGACTATTTTTGATTGTTGACATAGATTTTTGTTAATTTTATAGAAGAAAGTTAAACAGAAATACTATATTCGTTTTTAGTTATAAGTAAGGTACATTTTACATTATGAATTGTAATTGAACTGAGCTTTTATAAAGTTGTTAAACCACATAGGACGATGAGCTTTTAACCCAAAAATTTATTGAAACACTGCCATAATTTGCTCCGGATTTGAAACATGAATAAAAGTGGTTGTTTATATGTCATAGTTTTTGTGATCTTCCGGTCATCAACCTATCATTGATTTAAAGAGTTGGAGGTTCACGTTTTGATTTTTGTTAGGGCTTTTATTGTTTGTGTATGTGTTTTTCCTTAAATAAAGGCTTTTGAATTGGAGTTAATAGCCAAGTGCGAGTGACAAGTGATGTGATTAGGGATGACAATTTTTGACACGACCCGCGACCGACACGAATTTTCGGGTTTGGGTTTGGCTTAACGGGTTACCGGGTAAAACGAGTTGACCCGTTTATGACCGGTAACTAAACGGGTCAGACGGGTCAACCGCCGGGTTGCCGGGGACCCGTTAACCCGTTAAAAAAAAAAAAAAAAAAAAAAAAAAAAAAAAAAAAAGAAAAACGCCTAAAACTAAAAGTACTCGGATCAGATCAGATCCTTCCCAAATCCCTCATAACCCGCAGCCCCCCCCCCCAACTCTCAGCCCTCTCTCTCAATCTCCCTCTCTCTCAGATCAGAATCATCAGATCCTTTACTCGGATCAGATCCTTTACTCAGAGTCGCGGTCATGGATCGTCCCCGGTGCCCGCGCTCCTCTCCCTCTCCCTCTCTCTCGGTCTGGCCCACGGTGAGTCGCCGTCATGGATCGTCCCCGGCGCCCGCGCTCCTCTCCCTCTCTCTCGGCCTGGCCCACGGCGAATCGCCGTCATGGATCGTCCCCGGCGCCCGCGCTCCTCTCCCTCTCCCTCACTCTCGGTCTAGCCCACGGCGAGTCGCCGTCATCGATCGTCACCGGAACTCCGGCTCTCCCTCTCTCTCGGTCTCGCCGTGACGACGCCGGCTTTCAGTTTCATGATCTCCGATTCTCCAATTTTTCTTGATCTGAGTGAATCGAGTGATTCCTTTCACTGATTTCAGTGATTTGTGTTGTGATTTCCTTCCTCATTTGCATTTCGAGTCCGGGTCTGTTGGGTCGGGTTGAATAAATTCAACCCGACAACACGACCCGTCAACCAGTTGACGGGTTGACGGGTTGGGTCGTGTCAACCCGTTGACACGGCACGACCCGTTTAATAAACGGGTCGTGTCCGGGTTTAGGGTTACCGGGTTGGAGGGTCAAGCGGGTTAACCCGAACCCGACTCGCCAACCCGTTTTGCCATCCCTAGATGTGATGAGCCTTATTAGCTAGGAGAATTCCTATAACTAAGGATACGTTTAGAACACTGAATAATGCTATATTATATTTTTATTCTATTTTGTTGATGTAGTATTATCAATCAGTCATTGAATCAACTATATATATATATATTTTAAAAAAGATTCAAGTATTGATTGAAAGTAACACATCAACAAAGTAGGATAAAAATGTTGTATATATCATGTCTTTTGATACACTAGAATGATGATTCTTTAAGAATATAAATGAGAATTACTAGGAATATAAATATTAGAATTGAATGACCATTTATGTTTTTTTGTTTAGTGACAATATATGAATGACTAAATTTTTTTATTGGAATTGAATCAAATTTTTAAAAATATATTTTTTTTAAAACTTTTTTTTCTTGAAAACTCCAAAAAAAAAAAAGGTTCAAACAACTATTTGGGTCGCCATGACCACCACCGATAACAATGGGGTGGTGTGCCCGTCCACCTCCAGTTGTTCCGTCAACATTTTATCAATGAAAAATTATTATTATTATTTTTTTAAATTTTAGGTTCCTATAAAAATAAGAATTTTTTTTTTTTTTTCACAAAATACTATTCCATTTATGCGGAATAACTATTCATTATTTTAAAAGAATAACTATTTTCAATAATAATAGTATATAATCAAATAACTAAATAACCATTCTATTTCTAGGTCCATCCTACGTACCAAGCGAAATAATTCATGGGTAAGAGAATAACGGGCTCCTGTGCTACTGTCGATAAATAAAAGTATAGAGAAAACCCGGCATATAATGGGCCAGGCCAGGGCATAAACGAGATGGGCTTGATCGAACGGTGGATAAGCCGGTACAGCCAGAGATGCGAGTCCACGTCAAATAGAAAAACATCAACGGCTCAAATAATGACAAATAATCTATTTTTTCTGCTTCCGCGTTTTTCCAATTTTAAATAGAAGAGCCGTTTGGCCAAATCTTTGTTCACGTAGGGTTGCACAGGGCCCTCTCTCTTCCTCTCTCTGATGGTTTGTTTCCATTTCACAAGATATCTTCGGCGTCTGCCGCCGTAGGGTTTCGCCGGCTTTATCAAGTTCTTCTGGAGGTTCGTATTCAGAGCATCCTCAACACGCGTACGGTAAGAAAATCCATCTTTTGTTTTCCTTTCTTTAATTCTCTCTCTCTCTCTCTCTCTCTCTCTTTGTAATATTTGTTTTCTGGATTTGATTGAGTATTTCTTGTCTGATGATTGTTGTTGTTGACCAACGGGGTTGGTGTGTTTCTTGAATTGGCGACGAATTAAATCTTTTTCGCCGGCTTTGTCAATGTCTGTTTGAATCTTTTTTTGGAATTCTAAGATCGAGAAGTTGCGATCCTATGGTTGAATTCTTTAATCCTATGCTCCTCCTCTTTTTTTTTTTTCCTTGGATAAATTGGTAAGGTTATCTCCCTCTTTTCTTAATTCCTTTTCCAATTCCGATAAAGTTTGAATGAAATATGTTCTTCCATATTTTTAAATAGATTTTATTTAAGAAAATTGACAAATCCACGTAATATCGGGGTTTGGATTTGAATGGGCTCGAAGAAAAAACGTGGTATAGTATTATCTTCTTATGTACTTTTGCGGTCTTCTCGTCAATCTTTGGAGTTGAGCTAGGAACTGGCTACAAGCAACCGACTGATACACTTTTTTATTTCCTTTTAGTTGTGTTGAACGTTTCCACTCTTTTTCTCTCATTCTGTTTTAGGTGGGCTTGCTCTGATCTAAGATAAAAAGGCAGCCTTTTGGACACTCTTTCGCTTGGGCGAGCTTCGAAAAACAAAGAGCTTCACTCCTTGATAACACCTTTTCTTTCCCTTTTTTTTTTTTGGTATGCCGCTCTATGAACTTAGCGAATATATAAATGCTACCTAATTTCATGAATATATTTTTCTGAGGTTTTATAGGGCCTCGGTTATATATATATATAGGCTTATTTTATTTTATAAGACATGGGTCAAAGAATTTAATTCCTAAATGGCTAGTATTTAGAGATGTTTCGGCTAAAGAATTTAATTCCTATGTATAAATATATAGATAAAGGAGCATTGTTATCGAAGTTTAAGGTTTTGAGAGTTAGATAAACATAGAACAGCGCTATGAAATTACAAAGTCATAGATTTAGACAAAAAATCTTACAATTGAAAAACTATTTATGACTTTAGCTTCCGCTAACCCAGGTACAACTTCAGTTAATAAACAGATCTGCTCCGAGTAGACTAGATCTACAATATGGGTAGTCCAAATTCTCACCAACTTTATTTTTTCGGCCATGAGAAATAGTTTTCCATAACGATTTACTTCTCCTTGACCCTAAAGGTTAGAAGACAACACATGTCTTCGATCCAAAGGCTTGGACAAAAAAAAAAAAAACCCCACCAGAAGCAGTAGCGGAGAAGCATGTTATCATAGACACACTCTGGCACTCGAGACTCAATGGTTGATCGGCGCAGAAGTGATGAGAAACGGAGAAACCGGCCGAGACAAATAGATCTGAGCTTGAAAATACTAAATCTATATCTAGTTTAAAAAACTAGATTTAATACAAAACTATCAAAATGGGAACCGAAAAAACCTACAAAGAAGATATCGAGTATTGCTACCAAGGAGAAAAAGTGAGAGTTACAAGGAACGGCTAGCCGTTCTTCCTCCTCTCAAAAGAAGCCGCACTAGTCTAGGGTTTCCGACATTCAAGTCTTGATGGTATTGGTAACGTTATAGTGTCTTGTGCTTCCAAAAACGCTTGGTTTATTGTGGAAGCTAGTGATTTAATAATTAAGTGCTATATATTAATTTAACTCAAGTTAATTGTTTGTTGAAGGAAATTAATGTAACTACTAGTACATTAATTCGAAAGTGACTAACCCACACTCTTAGGTTTGAGCTTATCAGGGAGTGGTTTTAGCTCAAGTTTTCGTGGGGATTTGAGGGAAGGAGGGGGAGGAATGCCTGAAGTCAGAGGTAGAGACTCTATTAGTGCTCTCTAAGGAGGAAAGTCTATCGTGGTGGCAGTATTAAGCAAAGAGCTAACCTTGCCAATGTATTGCTCCGTGTCAAAGTCTTCGAAACCAAAGTGAGTCAGGCACGCCTCTAACAGATTCCTTATCAAAACGTGGAGTGAATCTTCAACAGATTCTTCGACGATGCCTAGGAAGAAACATTCACTCGCATCCGGCAGATATTGGAAGGCATTGAAGACATTCAGTTTAATCTTCATATTTCCAAAAGTTATCTCCATAACCTCAGTCCTATAGTTTATGCACACATTAGCCATAGCTAAGAAAGGACGTCCGAGGATAACGAAGATCAGTTTATCAGGATTGGGGATAGGTTTGTATCGAGAACAATAAAGTCAACTGAGAACTAGAACTTATCCACTCGAATGATGACATCTTCAATGATCCCATGCGGTTTCTTGACAAATCGATCAGCAAGTTGTAAGATAATCGTTGTGGGCTTCAAGTCCCTAGTTGTAGATACACCGAGTATGGAAGCAAATTCACACTTGCTTCCAAGTCGAGGAGGGCTTTTTCAATTTCATGGTCTCCTATGACGGAAGAAATGGTAGGAGCACTAGGGTCCTTGAACTTTGGAGGAATATTGTGCTGAATGAGAGAGCTTACTTGCTTGGTGAGAATGACTTTCTTAGGAATATGATTCCTTATTCTGCGCTTTTGAGTGCACAAGTCTTGTCCTTAAGAAACTTGGAATAAGAAGGAATTTGCTGGATAGCATCTATGATGGGAATATTGATTTTCACTTGTTTAAAGATCTCTATCATCTCTTGAAACTTGTCTCCTTGTTTCCCAATACAAGGAGGCTACTTGAGGCGCTAAGGGAATGGAGCCTTGGGCTCATATGGTGTCTTAAGAGTGGGGGTGGCTGAAGAGGGAACTTCATTGCTCACTCCCTTATCATTGGCTAGATTTGGCTTCTTTGGTGGCCCAGTTTGCTCACCCCTCTTTTCCTTCACCTGTTTGTCGACTACTTTTCCACTCCTCAGTGTGGTGATGGCCTAGACTTGCTCATGATGAGAGCGAGCTTCCCCTCCGCTCTCCTATTGAGTGAATTAGCTAGCTGCCTAACTTGAGCTTCTAGTTTTGTGATGGATTGAGAATTTTAGCAACTGAGTGTTGGCCTCAAGATTGCTAAGAGTAGTCAAAACCTTGTCCTCAAAGGCAGAATTCCTAGGAGGAGAAGGAGCTGACTGATATTGATGCTGGGGGGCCGGTAGTTCAAGGATGGATTGAATGATTAATTGGTGGGAAGTAGATGTGCTTGGTCGTGCAATCCCTGAGATGGTACTGAATTTCCCGTAGCTTGAGCTCGCCACTAGAAATTTGGATGGTTTCTTTATCTCAAGTTGTAAGAATTTGAGTACGGATCATTACCCGGTCTAGAGAAAGCTGCATTCACTTGCTCATGTGACTTTTTCAGAAAATTGTCCAACTGTATGACAATCTCTTGCATGGTGTGAAGGGCTACAGCAATATGATCACGCCTCATGTGGGATGGGCATGTGAGGGGCAGTGGTAGGAACAAAACCAGCTGACATGAGTTGGTCTTTCTTTCTAGATAATGTGTCCACCTTGGTGGTCAAATCCGATGGATTGCTCACTTCGAAAAGTCCTTCGGTCTTAGAAGCTCTAGGAGCAGGCGTCCTACGACTAGATGAAGCATGTTGTTTCGAGTTCTAAAAGAGGTCCTCAAAGAGAGTCCATGCTTCATTCTTGCTTATCAGCATAAAAGTGCCTCCACATGAGGCATCCACCATTTGTTTATGAGGCTCAATCAAGATATCATAGAAACAATGCACAAGCTGCCACTTTGGGACAGTATGGTGCGGACACTTCCTAAGAAGGTCTTTCATTCTTTTCCACGTCTCATTAAATAGTACCCCCTCACTTTGGGAGAAACCAGTGATGGCTCTCCTGATTTGGTTGTTCTTTCCTATGGGGAAATACTTTTTCAGGAACTCTTGTTGCATCCGAGTCCATGAAGTGATTGTGTAAGGGCTTCCAAGGAATTAAGCCAATATTTCACTGTGTCCTTAAGTGAAAAGGGAAAAAGACACATCTTTAAAGCCTCATCTGAAAAGTTCTCCATCTTAATGGTAGAGCAAATTTTGAGGAATTCATTGAGGTGCTTGTAAGGATTCTCATTACTAAGTCTAAAGAAAGATGGAAGCATTTGAATAATGCTGGACTTAATCTCATGGTGAGTTGCTGCGACTTGCGGAAACTGCAAGCATGACAAAGAAGTGTAAGTAGAGGGAATGTAATGGTCCTTAAGTAAAACGGGTCTTTCTCCTTCCTCAGCCATGTTCTTAGGTACATTCTCTTAACAAATTAGAATCCCTTTCAGCCCTAAGTTGTCTAAGAGTACGTTCTATGTTTGAGTCACAAGGTATAATAGGCAATGAAAATGAACGGCAACTAAACATACACTAACGAAGAAAAAAAATGACAATATATACAAATACAAAAAATAAAAATTCACAAAAGTTAAGATGTTACAGCTTTTTGCCGTGCATGTAGTACCTTCCGTACTACTGGTCTGGGAAGATGCGCTTGAGCTCTTTTGGAGGTGGCTCGAGCACTTTGTGTAGCAGTGATGCGCTTGAGTTCTTGTGGATGCGCTCGATCCCTTCTTGACAATGTTGAACTTGAAATAGAAAATACTAAAACAATATCTAAAAACATAATATGGACACTGTCCTAAACTAAGAATCAAATTAGATTCAATCTTAAAAACTTAATGATGCAACCGTAGTAGTCCTCGGCAACGGCACCAAAAATTGATGTGGGGTGAGTGAATGTATTAATAATAAATTACTACTCACAATAGAACGAATCCTTATAGAATAGGTCTATGTGAGGGTGTCGAACCTCAAGGATTGCAAGGTTTGGGTGTTAAGTGATCAAGATTAATTCTAATCCAATTCGGAAAAGATAATTGATTTTGTTTTGGTTTGCAATTGAAACTAAATAAGAACGTAAAAGCAAAAGTTGAATAACATAGAGAGGTTATAGGGAATTAACTTCACCACTAACCTCATAATGATGGTAAACTATATTTAACATGGGAATTTCACTTACATGAATGATATGACTTGTCTGTGTTTGTCAAGCACACAACGATGTCGTCAAGAAAATACGTTTATTAAGAAATAAGAATAAATATCCATCTAACCATTAAGATGTGGTACGATCCGTCTTCTCTAAGTATGAATGTTGTACAAATATTCACATAAATAAATAGGTAAATAAATACACGTTTTACTTGTAAGTGCACAAGATCAAAACGATAGTATAGAGAGCAAGTATGATATCATTCCCACGAAGATTGATATAAATTATATTTAAAAGAAATTCCTAAAAAGATATTTTGAATGAGAGAAGGTAAAAATATTAAATTGAAATAATAAGAATAAAAGGTAGGGCTTCGATATTTCACCGCTAATCATACTCAAATAAGGTAAACAATATGCATAATGCTACAATCATATTAAGATACTCACTGTTTATCAGCATAAAGGCATGATATCTACTCTAAAAGCCATTGATTTCCTTAAGCAACAAATTAGGCAAGATATCTACTTTAATTCTTCTCTTTCTCAAGGGATTTATCATGGTATCTACTAAGTTATTCCTTGAGAAAGTATAGATCTATGAAAATCGACAAACACACTAAAACCTAAAACATAGTATCTATTCCGGTTTTTCATGTTGATTACCCCAATAACCCGCAATTGGTTCTTTTGTCACTCTACTAGGCCCACGACTCAATCATCCAAATTGACCTAGATAACAATCTACATATGTTATATGCATAAGATGATCAAACCCATAGATAACCCATATGAAAAACAAACAAAAATTCGAGATAAATCAATTAAGCATCAAAATATGAATTTTAACAAGATAAATTGAACCTTAAAGAGACATGATTAGAGCTTCAATCGAGCCTTAACTAAAGTATTAGCTACATATAATTCGGATGAAAACCATCCTCATAAGAAAATAATAAAGAAAAATTGAAAATAAAGAAAAACTAAGAAAAACCCTTATTTGAAGCCTTTGATTCTTCTCCTCAAGCTTGTGTCCCTTCTTTGGACGACTTAGGGGTATATTTATAGAGTTTAGGAACAACCTTAGTTGATTTCATGCAACCTAGGAAGTCCAAGATTGAGTTGGAGTCGGATTTGCATCTTTCCAAAATAGGTTCACCAACTTCGGAATCTTCCAATGCACGAGGTCGCTCAAGCGCAAGGAATGAGTGCTCGAGCGCAGAGGCGCTCGATCGCCTGAATTGGGCACTCGATCCCCTTCGCCTTCAATGGTGCGCTCGAGTGGACTACTTTATATTCTTCTTCAGCTTTTCAACAACAAGTCTTCTCAGCTTAGAACTTTTATGGAATTGAGTGTTTTTCTTCCACAACCTACAAAATAAGGAAAAAAAATACAAAAACACACAAAACATCAAACTATAATGAAACTAAGAGATTAACATATGTGAATTAAGGAGCTTGAATGTGTAACATTCAGCACTTATCAATGAACTATCAAATCTTTTAATTAGCATACACGCAGTCAATGGATAAGCATAACCCATCTTTCGGCAAGTATGAATTCTCTACCTGAATTAAACTAACCTAGGTGTAGATCAATTCATCATTCCTAGGCATGGTCTATCAAACCCTATTGATTTCGTGTCAATTAAAAACCATTGTAAAACCATCATTCATGTGGTCACAGAAAATATGAATGTTGATTTCAATAGAGACAAACAACTTTCTAAAGACAAGACAAGAGGTTAATCAAAATTGAATATAGATGTTCAAATACAATTACAAAGTAATATCTAGGTTAAACAATCGACGGATTCCACATCCTCAAGATGCTCAATGCCCAGTATGTAGGTTTTCAATCTCTGACCATTAACCTTAAAAAGGTTACCATTCTTGGGGTCCCGAAGTGCAACAGCTCCATGAGGGGAAACAGATGTAACGATGAAGGGGTCATCCCATTTCAAACGGAGCTTATTAGGAAAGAGGCGGAGTTTGGAATTGAAGAGCCACACTTTTTGCCCTGTACAAAGAACTTATGCAAAATATGCCGATCATGAAATGCCTTTGATTTCTCCTTGTAAATTTGGGCGCTGTCATATGCATGATTGCGCATCTTTTAAGTTCGTTCAGTTGAAGTTTTCGGTGAGAGCCAGCCAATTTCTTGTCAAAGTTGAACTGCTTGATGGCCCACATAGCCTTGTGCTTTAGCTCAATAGGGAGCTGACACGCTTTTCCATAAACAAGTCGGTATGACAACATGCCTATCAGTGTCTTGAAAGTTGTACGGTAAGCCCAAAGTGCGTCATTGAGTCTCAAGGACCAATCTTTGTGGTCCGGGCTAACCATTTTCTCAAGGATATACTTGATTTCCCTGTTAGAAACTTCAACTCGGCCACTTGTCTGAGGATGATAAGGTGTGGCAATTTTATGAGTGAAAGAGTATTTGAGGAGTAGGGTTTTAATTCTTAAGAAATTTAATTGCTAGGCATAGTCCAAATAAAAAAAAGCATTGGGTAAAAGGGATATATAGATGTAAATATGCATATTAATAATTAATTAATTAATATATATATATATATATATATATATATATATATATATAGGTTACTAATATTTTATTTATATCACCCAATTTAATCATTATATCATTATCATATGAATAAGAGTATGACTATATGATCTAATTATTATTTTTTTTTAGCATGATATAAATATTATTATTAGATATTTAAGAATCATTAGATCACATGATCTAAGATCATTTGAATTGTGAGATCATATAGACATCATATGATCTCATCTAAGTATTATCATTAGATACTTATGAGTTATGATAAATATGATACATAATTATCATACTTCTTATTTATTATAGATAATTTCATATCATAAGATATGATTCATAATTCATAAGTTATAAGTATAATATTAGAACCACATAATGTCACACATGTATATAATTTCATACAAATACAATATATAGTTCCTTAATGTGTATGAATATATGTAATAATAACCTTTACAATATATATAATATGACATTGTGATTCATATAATTTGAAATTAAATGATTAGTATTGAAGTCAATAATGTGTTTGTTATTTCCCTCTTTCCTAAAGGGGAAGAACGTTCAGCTTCTCTTGAGAGGAGGAAGAACAGCTAGAAAGTAAAAGAAATGCTCTCCCCTCTGTCCTAGAGGGGAAGAACGTGCGGCTTCTCTTGAGAGGAGGAAGAACAGCTAGCTGTTCTTCCTCCTCCCCCTTCCTAGTCACTTTCCATTTTCTTTCCTGGTAACAATGCTCAGTATCTTCTCTGTAGGCTTTTCCAGTTTCCGTTTTGATGGTTTTGTGTTAGATCTAGATCTAGATCTAGTTTCTTCAAGCTCAGATCTACTTGTCTCGGCCTGTTTCTTCGTTTCTGATCACTTCTGTGCCGATCAACAATTGAGTCTTGCGTGTCAGAGCGTGTCTATGATGTTGTGCTTCTCCGCTATTACTTCTAGTGGGAATTTGTTTGTTTTTAGTTTTTTTATTTGTTTTTTGTTCTTGTTGTCCTGGCATTTGGGTCAATGACGTGTGTTGTCTCATGATCTTTAGAGTCAAGGAGGAGTAGATCGGTGTAGGAGACTATCTCTCATGGTCGGAAAAATAAAGTTAGTGAGAATTTGGGCTACCCATGTCTTATATCTAGTTTGCTCAGAGCATATTTGTTCCTTAACTGGAGTTGTACATGGGTTAGCGGAAGCTGAAGTTATAGATAGTTTTTCAATTATAAGATTTTTTGTTTAAATCTATAACTTTGTAATTTTATAGTGTTGTGCTATGTTTGTTTGAGCTTTATGCTCTTGATTTGTTATCAATGGAATATGAAAGATTCCCGTTCAACAAAAAAAAAAAAATGTGTTTGTTATAATCACAAATTAAGTATTATCATAAATATTATCATTCGAATTTAAATCACATGATCTTATGATTTATCATTGTGCTATATGATCATATGATATAAGGTTGTGTCATTTAGTCATTATATCATATGAATATGATTATGAGTAAATATATATGTCAATTCTCATGTCTACCTTGTATCAACCAATAATGATTTGGTTTTTAAAATTACTATTGGATAAAAAATCATTAATAATCTATCATAAATTCAATAGTGATTTTAAAAGCCACATCAATTTTAGTTGACACAAAGTAGACAAGGGAGTTGACATGTATCATTACTCTATGATTGTATATATGATCTAAGTATTATTGTTAGTTACTTAGGAATCGTTAGATCTTATGATTTAGATCATATGATAATACTTAAACCATATGATCCAAGTATTCTCTTTTTGAACGAGAATCTTTTATATTCAATTGATAACAAATCAAGAGTATAAAGCTTTTATATCAAGAGTATAAAGTTTAGATAAACATAATACAATGCTATGAAATTACAAAGCCATAGATTTAGACAAAAAGTTCTTACTATTGAAAAACCATCTATGACTTTAGCTTTCACTAACTCATGTATAACTCTAGTTAAAGAATAGATCTGCTCTGAGCAAACAAGATTTAAGACATGAGTAGTTCAAATTCTCACCAACTTTATTTTTTCAGCCGTGTGAGATAGTCTCCCACATCGATCTCCTCCTTCTCGACCTTAAAGGTCAGGAGATAACATATGTCCTCGATCCAAAGGCTAGGACAACAAGAAGAAAAAAAAAAAAAATTAAAAATTAAAAAAATTAAAAACAAACAAATCCCCACTAGAAGCAGCAGCAGAGAAGCACAACATCGTAGACACGCTTTGGCATGCGAGACTCAATGGTTGATTGGTGCAATAATGATGAGAAACAGAGAAACAGGCAGAGACAAATAGATTTGAGCTTGAAGAAACTAGATCTAGATCTAAAAACTAGATCTAACACAAAACCATCAAAACGGAAACCAAAAAAGCTTACAGAGAAGATATCGGGCATTGCTACTAGGGAGGAAAATGGAAAGTGACAAAGAAGGGGGAGGAGGAAGAACTTCTTCCTCTCAAGAGAAGCTGGACGTTCTTCCAAAAGTGGTTTTGGTTATAAAATGACTTTAGATGACCATATGATTCGAATATTCTCATTAGATACTAATAGTAAGGATAAATATGATTCATAAATATAAAATAAAAAAGTAAGCTATAAGTTTGAGTTCATATAATTATAAATTAAGTCACGAAAATTAAATAATTAAGCTATAAATATAATTACATAATCATATTTATATTTAGGGATAATTACAAAATCAGTCCTTGTAGTTGGCCTAAATTACAAATCACTCCCTGTGGTATAAAAATGAACTCAGAGATCCCTGTGGTAGGCCAAAAAAATAATTTAGTGCTTAAAGTCAAATTCCGCTAAAATATTTAACGGATTCCGTTATGTGCCACGTTAGCACTAATAATATGACGACACATATCATTTTTAATAAAAAAAATGTAAATATATTAAAAACATAAATATATAAATTATAAAAACTAATTGTTGGGGGTTGGGCTCGAAAGATATGCTTAGGCCCATATCCCGTTTACTAGTCCGGTCGGCGTATGAAGAGCCCAAGTCTATATAGTGGCCGACCTTTGTTATAAGGTTCGGTAGCTATGTTCAAGGTTCCTTTAACTCTTCAGTGTTCGGTTCTTTAGCTAAAGAAGATAATGAACTTTGATGAAGAAATGACAAGGTATACTATGACCCGCATTTAAGGCAGCCGACCTCGATTGCCGCTCCTGCGTATTTCCACGATCCATTTGCGCCAAGGATGTGATTGATGTGACAAGCAGGCGAGAGTTCATATGTTGTGGACCAGTATATGTGTGGCACCTGGAAGGATCTTTATTGGCCAGCATGGGCATAGAAGAAAAAAGGAGCTTAAGGCCCCACTAGCAGAGGCTCATTAAATGAGTCTCGGGGGGCTCGCCCCTATATAAAAGAGGAGAAAAGGTCGGTTGTGAGGTAAGTAACAATATCCGAAAAATATTCTAAGTCCTTAGAGCTGTAAATCAACTCTTTGAGAAAACTAACTTAGGTATCGGAGCTATCCCCCGCCGGCAAGCTCTTGTGTCTCATCTTTTCTTCTGTGCGCAGGATCACATGAAGTCGGATTAGAAAACTGTCACAACACTAATAAATTATTATTATTATTATTATTTTTTTAAAAAAAACAAAAAATCCACAAGGGTGGCTAGCGACAGCCACCCTAGCAATGGGGGTGGCCTGCGAGCTACACCAGCGTTGTCTAGGTAGCTCGCGAGCCACCCCAGACAAGCTCAGGGTGGCGCGCGGGCCACCTTAGACGACGTCGCGGTGGCGCGCGGCCACCCCTATGGGCGGGGGGTGGCTCGTAGGCCAACCCTAACCAAATTTAGGGGTGGCCTTCGGGCTACCCCCACTGCTAGGGTGGCCGGGGAGCCACTGCAAAAAATGTAATGCTTGGTGTAACTTTCGTTTATTTAATTTCAGGCCACCCCAAAAAATGTAATGCTTGGTGTAACTTTCGTTTCTTTAATTTCATTACAGCACCTTTACTTTGCAATCCTCTTTTTTCAAGGAAGTCTTAAATACTCCCAAGTCTATTTTATTCCATTTGCTTTCAGCCTTGAAATATTTTATCACATTACTAGCCCTTGCTTCTAGTCCTATCATCGTTATCTTACTTCTCATTAATCTGAATTATGACTTAAAGCATATCAAACCTAATCTCCTAATGCTTTCAGCTTCTTGTTGAAGGTCTCCTCTTTCCTTTTGCCTTCTCCTTCTCCTTCGTCCAATTTGTTTTGTTTTGTTTTTTTTTTCTTTCTCATCATCCTTCGTCAATAATTGAAGACTGCAAGACTCAGGTATCTAATGGTTGATTACACACAATTGGGGCTAACGTGTGAAGACGGACACATGGGGAAATTATTCCTACCCTTCACGATATCGTTTTTAGCTGATGTGTCAATGCTTATATGGCAATTTGGTGACTCTGATTAACAGATGTTGCAAAATTGGATGGAAAACTCAGAGAGACCTCTTTCAAATTCGCAAAAATTCAAGCAGTAAAAGTTGATTTTTCAAAAAATTGAGGAAGTAATTTCAAATCACTCCTTTACATAGGAATTTATGATACATTTGCCCAAAATTTCATGGATCTCGATATAAAAAATCAAGAAAAGAATCCCTAGTTTTTTTTAGACATACAAAGACAATAATTTCCGGAGGAAGCTACTCTCATGATCTTTTTCCAGCATGAAATCAAGGTGATTCAGTAAGTGTGTTTTGTCAAGAGTGGTGATAGATTAGATTGAAAGCACTTCAAAAAAACATATTTCAAACTGAATGATTGTTGAATGTGACCAACACAGTTCGGCAGGGCACAAAATTGAACAAACGATATTTCAATCCTTATGATCTTATGTTTGAGTGCCATACATTTTAAAACCACATCAAATAAATGTAGAAAAAATGTAGTGTGTAAAAATCTGAGTGCCGGAACATCAACTGTACATCAGCCATTGTATTAACCTGCCAACTGGGTAGAAAAAGAAAAGGAAAAAGAAGAAGATAAGAGCAAAAGGAGTGAAGATCAGTTGCATGTAATAAACATAGGGCGCCCATCAGTGGGTAATAACTTAACAACAATAATACCTAAATGGCAAGCAAAAGATGTTTTTTATGCTGCTTCCTATTTAGATGCGGGAAATGACTGGACAAAATACTTCTTGGTTTTCTCATGCTTGGAAGCTTGCAAAAAGTGAATGTGTGTGAGAACGTGTGGCATTCACACAAGCTCTCTCTTTCTAGTTTTTTGAGTGTACGAGACATTTAGACTGTGGGTATTATGATTATCACTTTAGTAGCGTGCTCCACCACTAAAAAAAGAAAGAGTTGGGAGCTCAAGCTAAAGCACGTGGAACAACTCAATTAGATCCTGTTTTTGGTGCATGTGAGGTACTGAATTATGTTTCTGCTGAATATTATATTTCTTACATTGGTATTAGAGCCTATAATAATAATTTGGTTTAATACCTCCTACTATATCAGGTTTGGCCGCACTGTCTTCATCTCACATGGGAATCTGTATACACAAAAGTAGCCACAAGAAATTTACACAAGGTGATAGTATATATTATTTAACAACATGAGAGAGAGAGAGGGAGAGATTCACGTGAAATTCATACATTATTGATAATATGATGATTTAAACATCTAATGGCAATTCATCAAAACGATATTAGTAAAAAAATTTGCTTCTTCTCTCAACCAACCTCAAAGATGTGGATGGGATGTCCTCCCTGCAAGAACCACCATGGACCATTTGTCCATAATAATCTGGAAAAACACAAATGAAGGCTCAGTTGGACGTTAAACCATCACACATGCTAAGACTATCATTAGAATAACATGATAACATCAATCTCAAGAGATCTGGTAATTAAGTGATGTCAAGATCATAGTTTGTTTTCCCCTTAGCAAAAAGAACAAGTTAAGCATAATGAGTGTTGCTAGGAACAAAATCTTATTCATATCCAAATTAATCCACTGCATGCTAGAGCATGGATGATAGGTTGAAACCCCAAATAAATAACATTGATGAAAGTCTAAGATGACCTTGAAACTTATGTTGATAATTGTTAAATCACGACTTATCTCAAAAGAAGTTTAAGCTTAAAAGAAATGATTGATTTAATTTTTTGATTAATATTCTAACATTCTCCCTTAATAAGTGAGGGAAATATTTAATTGAAATGAGAAGTGAATGACAGAGACAAGGTTTGAACTCAAAATTTTTGCTTTGATACCCTGTTAAATCATCACTTATCACAAAATCTTAAGCTATTAAGAAATGGTTGATTTAATTATTTGTTTAATATTCTAACAATCATCTATGCACCATACCAACTTGATTTGTTTAATATTCTAACAATCATCCTATTCAAAGATTAATTTTATAGATAGACTGCCACCAAGGTGTAAAGAAAGAAAGAGAAAAGATTTGGCACAATTCCGCACATACCTCATATATCCAGCCACTATCCGCAGGCCCATGAAAAGTGTTAATCCAAACCAAACTCCTGAAAGACCAATTACATAGGGAGCATAGAGCAAAAATGCAGAAGAAATTGCCCCTACCGCCATCTATAAATTATTTGCACATTTGTTAAGGCCATAATATTAACAAATCCAATGGGTTAATACGGCAAATCAATCTTATCTAATAATTTATCAATATGAGAAGGCAGTTTACCATAGAGTAAGCAGCATATGAAAAGTCTGAAATGCCATAATGGAGACCATCAAATATATAAGCCAGAGCGTTGATAGGTTGACTGGCACTGACAAACTGTAGCAGATTTAGAGAGAAGCTAATAAATTGAACGGATTACTTCACTTCCTCTATAAATTGTCATCCATTTTGCAATGTCTCTCCAAAGCTCAAACTTTTCAATTTAGTGTATTGAACTTCTAATTTTTTTCAATTTTTCCATTTCGTTAGGATTTTCCGTTAAAAAATTGAAAAAAATTTAAAAGTTTGATATACTAAATTGAGAAATTTTGAACTTTGGGAGGACATTGCAAAATGAGCGATAATTCAGGGGATAAGTAAAGTTATCCCTAAATAGAATTATGAAATGCTAAAAGAGAAGAAAATAAAAAACTGGAAATAGAAAAAGAAAAAAAAAAAAAAGAAAACTTGGACAAAATCCAAAGCAAACAGAGATACATACCAGCAACCCAGATCTAACAATTCGTAATACTTCAGAATCATTAATGAACAACGAAGCTAAAGAACCAAAAGACAAGCCCAATATGATAGCTAAGGAAATGCCAGTGAATAGCCCTATCTGGGAAACATATATGACGTGTTATGAAACATAATTCCAAGGGGGAAATGGGCAAATGAAACACATTCTTATAAAGAAATATGCAAAATGAATCACCTTTAAAGCAAAGTAAGTAATTTCTTTCACCGTGCTGTAATCACCTTTAGCAAAAGAACTTGCAAGAAGAGCCTGTATTCAACAAAGGCTCTTCAAATAAGTTGGTAAACTAAACGTATGTTAGAATGTTAACATAATAACGCAATCACGAGATTTAACAAGAACAAAAGCAAAGAAAATAATTTTCAATTAGAAATATTTATGTGTAATATTTTTGCCAAGAGGACTACAAACGTTGACTAATAGAGGATAAACTACTAAATCTAACTCTGGACCAGAGGATAAAATACAGATGTCGACAGAGCAACTGCTAGTCAAAATATCTACCTTAATCTCCTTACAGAATACAAGTGTCACGGGATATTAACCATATTTAGAAATTTATGAACAAGGTTAAGAGACTGTAGATGTTTTTAAGTAGGGAAAAGGTAAACTTACAGTAATCGAGCCAAGTCGAATCGAGTATTGAATGTTCAAGTTTCACTCATTTAATTTTATTTTGAACACGAGTTGAGCTCAAGCTTATCACTGAGCTAGATATTCTATTCAAGTTTAACTTATTAATTTCTTATATAAAGTAAATATCATGATTGTTTATTTATTTTTTCATAAATCCATACTAATTATTAGTTAATTAATTATTGTTAAAATTTTATCATTTGAGTTAATTAAATAAATTAACCTGAATATTAAATAATCCAATCTCGAGTTTATATGTATGTTTTTTAGTATGTATACAAATTTATTATGCACCCACATACACAAACACACGCACATATCCATACATAGGCACATATCCATACATAGACACAAACACACTCATGTACACAGAAACACACATAATTCTAAAACTAAATTCATTGTCATAATAATTGAAGTTATATCTATTATATTAGAAAAATAATTCCTTTTTACTTAAGGTGTTTTCATCACAAAATTAAAATAATAGCAAAAAAATTGTAAAAATTAAGTTCTACGAGCTTATATGAACTGAGATAATTTTATACGAGTATATATCGTTTAATATTCGAGTAAAATTTTTGTGTTCACGAACTGCTCATTAATTTTTTGAACCGAGACCGAATCGATTTTTTACAAGCCGATCTCACGAGTGGCTTGGCTCATTTAATAGCCCTAGGTGAACAAGATAAACAAAAAAGGTTTGAGATTACTCATTGTTTACCTGACCAGATGCTGCTTGTGCATCAGCAAGGAGAGATACTGATAACCACACTTGCAAGCATATCTGATGAGCTGCCATGGCTAATGGTCCTAGACGAGCAGCCATTGATGTGCTCAAAGTTATGGTCAAGACAGCGGCCAGGGTTCTCCCAAGAAGAAACCCACCTAAGCAAAAACATTATCCAGCATATTTGAGTACTCAATTCACACAGTAGTAGACACTAAGAAAATATTAATTTGCTCATTTACCACTTGACTATTAAGTTTGTGGTCAGAAGAAATAATTAAATAAAACTCTAGTATCCAGAAAAGAGTATCAGCATGTTATCCAGCTTTCTCTTTTTTTTTTTGTTATGTATACCAGTAACACCAACGTATCCTTAAAAAACCAGTCAATGCATCCAGAGAAACAAAAAGTTTGAATGTAAATCACTATCCAACTGAATACATAAGAGATATATAAACAACATTTGATCTAAGGTCCAAAAGAATCATTCTGTGATATTTTCCAGGCATACGAATATAGATTGCAACATCACTCTCTGTAGCAGTCCCTAGCATATAGAGCTAAAAAGTTAAAGAAGACAGTGTCCATACCAGCCATATCAGCAGCAAACACTCACCAGATTTCAGGTAGCCACCAAAATGCAAACTTTTCACACTAGGAAATGATAATACAGTCCTCTTGTTAAGATACAAGATCATCAAAAAGGCGACAACGTATCTGGAAGATGTGAAAGCACATTTTGTCAATACAAGATTATGCATAACAGAAGCAAAAAGAAGAACTCAAACAATGAAAGCACATACTGAGAAATAACGGTAGAAATCGCAGCACCAATTACGCCCCAGCGAAAAGTATACATAAGTAAAGGAAATAAGAATACGGCTGACAAATTTCCAATTCCTGCAAACCAATTACCCACATCCATTGAGAAAATTGAAAACAAAAAATTATCTGATAGACAAAAAATTAGCTGAATCACAGCTCTGCTTTGTTGTTTGGAAAAGATTTAAGGCCATTGGAATTGGCATGTGGTGAATAACAATCACTTTTTAATATAAACAGTAAGGATCTAAACCAACATGAAGTTTTATTATAGATGAAGTATCCAATGGCAGCAATTAGATAAAGTGACTTCCAATTTGACGTATCATCATCCTTGCATCACTGTGGCCATATGACAAATTCATCTAGAAAAAGAAATTATAGATAGTGTAGTTGTTTGTTCTTCTAAGTGTGATGTTTGACAATATCAACTTCTTTAATGGTATATTCCAACTTCCAAGAAGAGAAGGATTAAAGGGGGCCGGGGGGGTTGAGATTAACAGAAAATAGGCATTACTTCAATGTGACTAGTAGAGGGAGGCAAAGATGTGCTAAATCACAGGGTGGTTTATACAGCCATATTAGCTTTTAGCCAGCATTAAAAAGTGGCTTGAATAAGTTGTCTTCCAAACCAAAAAAAAAAAAAAATAGAGAGAGAGAGAGTCTCATATGAAAGAAAATAAAAGTGAAATATTTCACTGCCAATATTGGCCAAAACGACATGACAGAAAAAAAAAAAAATTCAAACTATTTTATGAGCATAGTCCAGCAATATTACCTAAATACTCAATGAGCCCAACTATCTAAAATAAAAAGGATTTTGACCTCAACAGATAGTGATTGCTTTAATTATTCCTGTTTATGCTTTATGTAAATAAAAATAAAAAGTAAAAATAAAAAAAAATAAAAAAAAGGCAAGATAACAATGACCATTATTGTGGTCTACTGATTTATGTGGATCAGTGACACATGGGAAGAATAAACCTTTACTTATCTTTTGGTTCTATCGGCAATTGAAAAGAAAAAAGAAAAAAACTGACATCTAAAATACTAATGCAGTCCAATGACCCTCATATTCACTTTTTTCGTATAAGTTTCAGAAGGTAAGCTGAACACTTGCCTAGACATAATACAGGGGTTTTTGTATCCTTAAATCCACGGAAGATGCCTTGAATGGCCATAGAAACAACAACTGCGGGAGCACCAATTGCTCTAAGTGAAAGAAATTGTTCTGATGGAATTCGCATGGATGAAGCCTGTTCAAAAAATAATGAGCTCAGAAGATAGTCCACTCTACAAGTGGAAACGGATGCATATGCAAAATGGAAATAGATGCAAGTATAAAGTTGAGATTAGCAGGAGAATAGGATCACTACCAAGAGTTGATAGTAATGTCAAATTTAGAATGCAAATATTACCAGTCAACAAGAGGTAGATAATAGGAATGCACTGATATCTACTTACAGATGATATGCCCATCATGTTCAAAAATACTCCAGATCCCAAATACATTGCCAAAGCCTCGATAGTACCAATTGCAGCTGCTAAAAGCAAGGCAGTAGAGACAGAGGGTAGTAGTTTTCTTTCACCTTTGCCATCAAGACCTGTAGATAGATTATTTCAGGTTTAGAATACAAATTCAATATTCAGGGTCATTTATCTTGTGTTTCACTCTTTCACTTGAAGTGAGGATCTCGATATGGCATGCTCTGAAGTTCATTAGAAGCCGTTCTAACATCTATTGTAGTTTCACCTGAATTAGATCCCTTGATTCCAGTCCTTGCTATGTCTTCAGCCACAAATGATGTTGCAACACTGAGGAGGGGAATATTGAAAACCTTCGATATGATGTTGAAAATCGACATAGAAAGACCCGCAGATGCCAACTCCAGGGGACCTTTTCATATGATTGAAAATCAAGGGCTTATTTAGTAAGCTAAAAAGGCACTTTTGCCCACTATATTAACAAATATAGCTAGACAAAGTGACAATCAGTATGAGCAAGTAACCAATAAATGAAATTCCAACTGTACGTCACCAAAATTGTTTTAGTCCTATGATGCAGATACTCAAACTCATATCCAATATGCCTACTATGAACAACATAAGAGGAGAGTATAATCCCAAAAGTCCTAGAAGAAAGAAACTCTAAAATCTCAGATTCTGTTTAGATCGCAGGAAAATTGATTGAAAGGAAAGAAAAAATGTTAAATGCTTATGAAAGGAAGCTCAATATTTCTCAACAAGCAATAAGATGATTTTCCTTTCACTCATAATTTCTGGGACTGAAATGGAGCCTTTGTAGATCAGTCTACATGCTACACATCATATTCCAGGCAGATTGCTTCAAACAAATCCGTAAAAAAGAAATTATAAAAAAAAAAAAAGAAACTCCCCTGATTATGGAAGAAACACCTTCCAATGTAGCAATCAGAGCTAAATATACATCTGCTCAATTTTGACTAAAAGCTGTCAATATTTGATGACCACTTATGAATATCAACCAGAAGAGTAATGATATATGTCAACCCCATGTCCACCCAAAATTGATGTAACTTTTAAAATCACTAATAAATCAAAGTCAATAATAATCTATTTCAAATTAAATGGTGATTTTAAAAATCACATCAATTTTGGGTAGACACAAGGTAGACATGGAAATAGCATGTATCATTATTCCAGCCAAAATCAAGACATAAAACGGCTAAATAAGACAAAACAAGCATAACCCTAATAAAAAATAAGAAACATTGTTAAATCATAGTAGTTTATTTGCTAGAAAGCACTCCTTGAGAAAAACTAACCCAATCTTCCAATGTAAGCAGTTTCCATCAGTTGTGCCAGGGGCTCGATTGCTTGTCCAGCAATTGCCGGTAAAGAAAGTATTATAAGCTCAGTTTGAACACTAGGTGGGCGTGATTCACTGGTTGTAGGTGTCCCATCAAGCTCGCTGTGGAAACAATTCAGGATTTCAATCATTTATGTACAAGATTCACAATTCTAGAATCAAAAGATTACATCAAAAGACAAAGAACTCAACTCATAAAAAAGGCTTGAAAGTAATGAATCTTACAAGATTCTCTCGCTAGAATCACTCAACTCATAATCTGAAGTTTGTTGCTCACTAATCAACCCGCAACGCCTAGCAATATTGTTGCAGCTCAATCCTCTACGATCACCCACCACAAAAAAATGTTCATGACCCACTTTCCTTGAGGTTTTTGACCAATACTTTTTCGCCACGTTCTTAATTGATCTTCTTTCACATCTCTTAACTTTAATATCACAAGCCAGTGAACCAGAGAGACGAGTAACCGACATACTGCTGAGAACCAAACTACAAAGAAGTCGGATTCAGGAGTAAATATCCGCGGCAATCTCTCTGCAAATGATCGAAGAACACGTCAACAATACAATATGTTTCTCTCATTCCTTTTTGTTCAAATTTCTATCAGCAATTTGTTAATGGCTAGAATTTGAGAACATTTCTGTTTGGATGCTAAGAAAACATAGGAAAAAGCCACCCAACTAACTAAAACGACAATGTACAATAGAACCTTCCCATATTACAGATACCAAGACCTCAAAAACCATAAGATTAAAAAATATGTTAAAAGTTTTTCCTCAATTTTCTCGGCAACCAAATGAACAATAAAATCAGTAACAACCTCGGAAACCTCCGGTCTGCAACTGTTAACTGTATCAAGCCATTACTAACCAAAAACAACATATTTCCATTGGGTTGCTGAGAAAACGTGAAGAAAAAGAATAGAACTTCACATTTAAGAAAATGGGCGTCAGAGAGAATGGTTTTTCCAGCATTTGAACAGAGAGTCAGCGCAAGGGCAATGTCGGCGAAGCTTCATCGGAGAATTCGAAAATAAGGGTCGCTGAGATTACCTGAGATTCTGAGAAGCTGGTTTTAGTCGGACGAGAGTATGTCAGAAATCCAAGACATGCATGAATGGTTATGGTTAATCTGTTCTTTAAACTATGTGACAGTACGGAGATACTAATATGGGTAGTTAAGCACATTAAGTGCGTTGGCTTAATTGAATTTTTAAAACTTTCTTTTTTTGCTAATGGCAAAAACTTGATTGGTAATCTGTCTTAATCCAATCAGACACGTGGCGTCAGCAATAACTAGCATGAGCATTATTAGAGAGTAAAAACACGGGACACGTGGGTATCATATGTCGCATCATATTTTTTTATTTTTTATTTATTTATTTTTATTATTATTTTTGTATTCAACGTACTCTTTTCACATTCATAGATTAATGTTTTTGCAAAAAATTTCACGTGGATAGTAATGATATATACTAGCCTGGACCGAATGAACAGTAAATCACACCACCTACGTGACATACCACCTGCGATTAAATAAAAAAAAAAGATTCCTGCATCAAAACCATCTTCCCCGACAAGCTAAAGCCATTTCCCCCCAAAACCATTTCTTCCCAAAAATCTCCCACCCACCCATCGTGTGTCCAAAATCCCCACCGTCCGTCCCCCATCTTCACCACCGCCTACGGCCACCTCCATTGCCGTTCATCAGCTCTTGCTCAAATTCCTTCCCCCCCATCGTCAGCTCCCACTGTGCATCCCGCCAAGGTGCTGTGTCAAACTTCCCCAAATCAAATTTGAACCCTTATCTCTCTCTCTTTCCGCGACGGTGAACGGCTCTCTCTTCGTGACGTTGAACGCCTCTCTCTCTCCTCCACAGCTGACGATTTGGGACTTCAACCTCTAAAAGGTAGACTTTTCGATTTCTCTCTTCCTTTGCCGGTTTGGGGTGGAGAAAAGCTTATGATTTTTTAGCTGGACTTTTAAGGTTAGGTTAATAGCTTCAAAAGATTTGAATTTTTTGGTGTTTTCGATAGAGTTTCTCCAAGATTTTCCCTCCATCACGCGTCTCTCTCTTTCCCTCTCTTAATCTTATTTTGTTTCAAAACCGAAATTAGTGTTTGGGTTACTTTAATTTCGAAATCCAGATAATACCATGAAATTATAGCTCCATTTGATATACCCATCGGTTAATTTGGTGTATGAGAGTTGATTTTGTGGGTGGAAACCGAAAATCACTTGCAGGTCGTGAATTTCATTTCAATTTTCACTTGTGGGGTTGTTATTGAACGGGTGCTTGAATTAATTTTTTGGGTGTTTTGAGATTGCCCTTGTTTTGAATAAGGCTTTATTTATTGCAATTTCTGTTGTCATTGTGGATGCATATGTTGTGTTTTTGAGTTTGATTGAGGGGGATTGTAGTTGTGGGCAACCTAATTTCTTGAGAAAGATTGTAGAAATTTTGATGCATAATGCCTCTGGAAGTGGTTGAGGTGTATTTCTGTTTGAAAGGTCTCTTTCGAAGGCATTTACCGTATGCAAACAATATAGAGAGAAGGGAATAAACTTATCCCTTTGTAAATGTTGGGGTTTGAATTATGATATTTTGCATTGATTCTTTGTTGCTGTTGTTGTTTGTTTTGTTTGCATTTTGGCCTCTCGCTAGGGGTTAGCAATGGTTGGGTGTTTTCTTTGTTAAAGGTGTAGTTGTTTTCTAGCTATTTTGCTAGAAGTGTGGTTGTTCTCTTTTCTTGGTTTTATGAAATTTCTCATTCTCAACGTTATTTTTACTTTTGTGGTTTGATTTTGATAGTGCTTATATAACTTAGTTTGTAGACTTTGTTGATCATTTAAATTTTAGTTTGTAATTCGTTGGAGGGATTCTATCTATACTACTTGCATGAGTACATTCTTTTTTTTTTTTTAATAGATTTTAATTAGGAAGATGTCATGAAGTCCATGTAATGCACTATGGAGTTAAGTGTTCAATTTTGGTTCATATGTGATGCAAGTTATACCAGCTTGAAAGTTATACTGTGGCATTTGGATTTTATGCCTGCTGTTTCGATTCTCAGAAGGAATGAGGGAATGGAATGAAAATTTTAGTGTATTCTCCTTTCATTTTCTCTCTTTTTGTTTTGTTGTTGTTTGGCAATTAACATGAACCTTTGTGGGAGTGAGAATTTTCTTCTTAAGTCCTTGCTGTTGCCATTCTCGTATATAAGTATGTATAATTGAATATGTCAGTGATATAGGATTATGCCAGATGAATGCATAATGAAGTTGAGGCCTTTGACACTTAGCTAGTAAAATAATGAATGCATGAGTACATTATGGGTTTTTTTTAAGCTTGAAAGCCAATGATTCAAGAGCCATTTCATATTCAGATTCAGTGCATACGTAAAATAAGGAATGAAACAATGGATTTAGTGAAAGGAGCATGAGATTTTTTATTTTGGGGGTTTTGCTTAATTGGCCTGGTGTTAATTTTGACTTTTGAGTATTTGAAAATATTTGACCTTAAATCAATATGTACATGGGTTCTTGTATCCTGATTTTTTTTTTATTATTCGTAATCGTTGTTTGTAACGAAAAGCATGATGGTGATGCTTTACTCATTTTGGGTTTCCTTGCTGATGCCTCTAATCAAATTTATTTTGAGTTTCGACATTATGTGGAATCAGTTGTTTGAGTCCTATAGGAGAGCTACAAAAGAATCTAGACCATCTTGAACTCATTGTTTATTTGGTGGCTGCGAAAATTGAGAAAAGGGGTAAAGAAAATCATAGGCATGTCATTTTGATTCTTTTGTTGTGGGAGGTAAACTTGATTTTCAAAAGTCAAGTTTAATTAGCCTACGTGGTTGTGTTAAGCTGAGTTCACGGGAACACCATGCTTCTTTTTCATATAAAATGCTGAAAATTCTTAACTTCGACATACTAATTGAAATGGTTTTTCAAGAAATATGAACAAATAGAAAGTAAAATGCTTGAGAATGTGAAAAACCAAGCCTAATCAAGGTACAAGGTGTACTTGGCTAATATTTTAAATTTCTAATGACAGTTAATTCACTTGTGGGAATATCCTTAACTCTAAAACATGTAATTAATCAATTGTTCTTTTTTTTACAGACACAAAAGAGAGAATTGCTGCTAACCTGGCAAACTTTGCATATGACCCTTACAATTATAAATTCTTGTGCTAGGTATGATGTGTTGCCTTTGGTAATAATTTTTCTACGAAGGAATTAAAATTTCTTCCATAACCTTTTTCACCTCTTAAGATTTACTTACAATTTTTAAACAGCTCAATGTTTTGGAACTCTTCCTTGACTGCATAATAGATGAAAAGCTCGTGCAATTCAGGCTTGGAGGGATATGCAATTCCTGTGTAGGTAAGTATGGCAATTTACCCTCTTTGCAGATTGATTGTTTAGTGTGTAGTTTTTGATTTCATTTCTTTGGCTTGATAAAACTTCAAATTGGAAGGAGAATTTATTTGCAAAATCTAGGAGTTTATGTGAGATAATATTTTACAATCTTAATGCTTTGTGCAGGGTTTGGGCCCCTATTCGCCAAGTATCAAGAAAGTAATTAAGGAAATGGCTAAAAAGGTCAATGATTTATGTGGTATGCTTCCCTTTCTCTTGTTTATTAACCGACTTGAAAGAGATTGGTCTAACTTGTACAGAATTAATGACTTACGATAGTATGTTCTAGATGATTATAAGTACACATTACAAAAAGAACTTCAATTTGATAAGAGTTGAATAACTATATGTGAAATAGGTGTGAAATATTGTAGTTCAGTAATCAAACTATGGTATTTTGTTCTCTACATGTATTCTTCAGTACACTCTGCCCAAAGTTGTTAAAAATACCAATTCTCTTTTAGTTAAAGGTTTTTTATTTTTCTTTCTTTTCTTTTTCAAAGTTACATTTTACATGTGAGCAGCTCCACCCATAGTAAAGGGTCCTAATAAAAAGGATTCATGCATTTTGAATGATTGGTTCTAGTTATATGTAGTAAGATCATTAGTTCTTGTTCCCTTTTTTTCATTTCTAAACGCAGTATGATTAATGGTTAAAAATAAGTATGTTATTGTGATCCATTTTGAGGATGTTGCTTATGAGTTTGGCCATGTGCAGCTTTCACGTTTGAAAATTAGGACACAAAACCCACATTTGTTGCTGAAGCTTGTCTCCTATGGAAAGTGTCTTTCAGCTAAATCTCCAAGGTAATACATGAAAGGAATGGCTTAGAAGAGTGATTGTGCGATCTCATTTGCATTACTTGTATTTAGCATTTTTTCTACAGTTTTTTAGGTTAATTTATCCTTTCAAACGATTTGTCATTAAATAAAGTATGATTTAGATCTAATGAGAAAATGTAGGAAAGAAATTAGATATTGCAACCAATATTATTATATAAATTGCTTTTCTCCTTAAACACCCAATCCTTGTGCTCTCATTCCTTGTAGCTCTTGATATGTCGTCAGCTCATCTATTACTACTTTATAATTTAGAAAGGTTTGTTTATTTTGTTAACTTACGAATTTGTTTTGTTGTACGATATGGTTTTAGCCTTTTTGATTAAGCGATTGAGCCTGTTGGTTTGTTTGTATGGAGGCTCTCTTATTTTTAGCTAGTACTTTTAGTAAATGTTACAAGATTATAGTTGGCTGATTGTGGTGTATGATTGTTGTAAGTGTTGAATTGTTGGAATAGTGTATGGTTTTTGTAAGTTTAAACAGTTGGAATGTTTGATGTTTTTGTAAGTTGGAACAATTGAAATGATATATGGTTTTGGTAAGTTTGTACAGTTGATAGCAACTTTTGTAATTGTGATTAATGTCAAGAGAAACTGACAAATTATTGAAGTCATATTACTTGTGGAAGTACATAAGCACTTTGTTCATGTATGTGCCCAAGATTTTAGTTCAATTTGCTTTATTCTTGTTGAAGTACATGAGCAATGAAGATAGTTTCATTACGAATAGCCATCTTTTTTGTTGTTAATCTTCATAGCATGAATTGAAGAAAGAAAGGTGGCAAATTTGTAGTCAACGAGAATTTTGGTAATATAACCTAGGAAAGCTTTGAGTCAAAAAGATTGGTAAGCCATAGAACATGTGTTTCTTTATTTGCAAAAGTTGATTACCAAAATCAATTTACAACAAAACACTGAAAGACAATTTGACCATTCAAAACTCACATTTTTTGTTGCAAAAATTGAAACATTGCTGGTGAATTTACCCAACTCCAAATGATATTGTTGTTACCAAGGAACGACAACATTGTCATGACACAACCGTAAGGCAATTAACCACAATTATTCAAGAAATTCTAATTAGCTCTATATAATTCCTCAACCCAAGATCATGATTACATCAAAATGCATTCACCATGGAATAAGTATATATAGAATAAGAGTCATCAAGTCCCAATAAGTATAAACAATAAGTGTCAACCATATACAGTACAATAAGCGCCATTTTCCAGGTAGCAACTCCAATCGATTTTGCATGTGCAAAAGAGTAGCATAAGTTCCAACAAGCTAGACCAAGGACTAATACAACAAACTTCACAATGATATGGATTGTCCAATTCAAGGGGCACCAATGGTACCTAAGAAGTATTAAGACAAAATAAAGAGCACCCAAAAAGTAAGCATCAAAGGCAAGCTTGAAATTTTCACCAAAATATCGAGCATCATAGTTGAGGCAGGCACAGTATTGGGGAAGCCCCATTAGAAGGCCAAGTGTTGGAGACAACACAACTGCAAAGGTAGTCATTATATGTAGCATACCAATACATATCACTCAATTCTTGCCAATATATATTATATATTATTATATATATATATATATATCCAACTCTGAACAATAACCAAATTCATATCCATATCCAGCACAATAATTTGCCATATTTGGGTAACATACAATCATTGCATATCAGTGCTCAGTGTAAAATAAATCATTACATATCATAGGTTTCTTTAGACTCCAATATTACTCAGGCTTCTACCCTCAAGATTTGAACAAATATACTACATGTATTTTGCAGGAATTTCGATGCAAGTAATTCATCAGGGTGTCATTAATGAAGCACTTCGGAGTCTTGGTTTAACCACGAGTCTCATTTGTAATTACCACGTCATCATCTCACCTAAGACAATGAATGCATACAAAACAATGCATCAGAATAGAAATTTCAAATCTGGTAAACACAACCAAGTGAAAAATACAATTTGAGGTAGCACAATTCAACATAAAAGCAGAAGCAGAAAGTTAAATTGGTGGCACATAGAAAACAATATCAAAATTTTTAAAAACTCGTATAAGCATAGGTCATGAACCAAACATATTTTTAAAACTAATTTCTACTTAACTGCAAAACCTCATTTTTACTCTTCTAATGAATAGAACAAAATTTGACATATTTCCCCTAAAGAATCGATTACATTGATATCAATCTTATCAACAAAAAGCATTGTCCACATATACACTCCAAGAGCATTGTTAATAAGGTCAATAATGTGGTAGTTGATGTTATTTCATCATCAAGGATTATAAAACACAACTTCATAAATAAGAGATAATAAAATAAAATATATGTATGCCCCATTCCATCATTCTCCATCCTAACCTTTTCCTTTATACTATAAAATTGTTTCAGATAGATTTCTTCTTTTTTACACAAAAAACCTACATCAACCCATTATTGCATATATTTAATAGAACAAATTTCTAAAAGAAAAAGGTGGCAAGGCAATCAGCTTTTTTTTTTTTTTTTTTTTTTCATTTTAAGAGTTGAAGGATGTACTGAATTATCAAAAGGAATTATGTCAACAATTATGTAGGTTGTATCATCCTTCAAGCCCCTGGTCCTTCATCCTTCCTAAGAAATATTCCATCAAGTACAATATAAATAAGCATTAGATTACCGTAAGAGTACCATTAGCCCTGGTTTATGCTAAACCATTGACTAGAAGGGCATGGAAATTCAAATAGGATTAGCCAGAACATCTACCAAAGTAATGAATTTAAACCACCTTCATAACTTCTCTAGTAGCAAGTTTAGCATGCAACCCACAACAAGATTTTGCAGCCATTTCCAATGATAGGGCATCCCAGATGCCATTAGAGGCAATAATAAGCCTCCCATCTGCATTTAATAGTTTTTATACAAAAGAGGAATGTTAGAATTCGCAATGAAGATGGGTACGATGCATGGTGGCTGCTCCAGCAATATCATCTATAACTAGGAGTCACATTCTATCTGGATTTTACCGTAAGAGTACCATTAGCACTTAAGAAGAAAATTCTCACTCCCACAAAAGAGAGAAAATGAAAGGAGAATACACTAAAATTTCCATTCCATTCCCTTGTTCCTTCTAAGAATCGAAACAGTAGGCATAAAATCCAAATGCCACAGTATAACTTTCAAGCTGGTATAACTTGCATCACATATGAACCAAAATTGAACACTTAACTCCATAGTGCATTACATGGACTTCATGACATCTTCCTAATCAAAATCTATTAAAAAAAACAAAAGAATGTATTCATGCAAGTAGTATAGATAGAATCCCTCTAATGAATTACAAACTAAAATTCAAATGATCAACAAAGTCTACAAAGGAAGTTATATAAGCACTACCAAAACCAAACCACAAAAGTAAAACTAACGTTGATGAATGAGAAATTTCATAAAATCAAGAAAAGAGAACAACCACACTTCTAGCAAAATAGCTAGAAAACAACTACACCTTTAACAAAGAAAACACCCAACCACTGCTAACCCCTAGCGAGAGGCCAAAATGCAAACAAAGCAAACAACAACAACAACAAAGAATCAATGCAAAATATCAGAATTCAAACCCCAACATTCACAAAGGGATAAGTTTATTCCCTTCTCTCTATATTGTTCGCATATGGTAAATGCCTTTAAAAGAAATTTCCAACAGAAATACACCTCAACCACTTCTAGAGGTATTACGCATCAAAATTTCTACAATCTTTCTCAAGAAATTAGGTTGCCCACAACTACAATTCCCTTCAATCAAACTCAAAAACACAACATATGCATCCACAATGACAACATAAATTGCAATAAATAAAGCCTTATTCAAAACAAAGGCAATCTCAGAACATTCAAAAAATTAATTCGAGCACCCGTTCAATAACAACCCCACAAGTGAAAATTGAAATGAAATTCACAACCTGTAAATGATTTTCGGTTTCCACCCACACTCTCATACACCAAATTAACCGATGGGTATATCAAATGGAGCTATAATTTCATGGTATTATCTAGATTTTGAAATTAAAGTAACCCAAACACTAATTTCGGTTTTGAAACAAAATAAGATTAAGAGAGGGAAAGAGAGAGACTCGTGATCGAGGGAAAATCTCAAAGAAACTCTATCAAAAACACTAGAAAATTCAGATCTTTCGAAGCTATTAACCTAACCCTAAAAGTCCAGATAAAAAATCCTAAGCTTTTCTTCACCCCAAACCGGCTAAGCAAGAGAGAGATCGAAAAGCCTATCTTTTAGAGGTTGAAGACCCAAACCGTCGGCTGTGGAGGAGAGAGAGAGAGGTGTTCCGACTGCAAGAGAGAGAGAGGTGTTCAACGTCGCAGAGAGAGAGTCGTTCACCGTCGTGGAAAGAGAGAGAGACAGGGGTTCAAATTTGATTTGGGGAGGTTTGATGCAGCACCTCGACGGGATGCATAATGGGAGCTGACGATGGGGGGAAGGGATTTGAGCAGGAGCTGATGAACGGCAGTGGAGGTGGTCGTCAATGGTGGTGAAGATGGCAGACGGACGGTGGGGATTTTGGACGCACGGTGGGTGGGTGGGAGATTTTTTGGGAGGAAATGGTTTTGGGGGGAAATGGCTTTAGCTTGTCGGGGAAGCTGGTTTTGATGTAGGAAATTTTTTTTATTTATTTAATCACAGGTGGCATGCCACGTAGGCGATGCGGCCTGCTGTTCATTCAGCCTAGGCTAGTGTATATCATTACTTGGATGTTTTAACACTAAAAATAACATGAATAGAATGATAATTTTTCTTTCGTTTTTCTTTTCCCGGGTAGTGGAGGGAACCAAGGTGGGCCTACTCTTAAAGATCCTTTGCAAGTTCCAGATGGGCCAATTACAAGGCCAAGAGCCAAGAAGATCAGGGAAGCAATGCAATGATTAGTGCAATCTACTTGGGATGAAGCTAGCAAGAGCCCAACATTCAAGATGGGCTTGATAGAAGGAGAACCAGTCTTGATCCACTTGATCCAAGCTGTGGAAGACTTGACTTAAAAATAAGGCCTATTGTTATTGAAGGCTTTCAATTTGGTTAAAGGCTTTATTTTATTAGTTTAGAATAAATGGGCTTGAGGATGTTTGGCCCATATATTTCTTATGTTTTATTAATTAGGGTTTCAAAAGAACATTAATTGTTCCACTTGAGGGTGTTTTGGGAAAGGGGCCTTATTTTGGCCTAGGGTTATTTTTGTAGGGAGTATTTAAACATCTCATAGCCACCACTTAAGGAGGCTAGACATTATTTTGAATTTTAATTGTGAGTTGAGTTTACTCTTCTTGTTCTTGATTGAACTCTTGAACTTATCAAAGGTAAATCACAACCTTTGTGGCGTTCTTCCTCGTAATTTGAGTTCTTAAGACAAGATTTCAACGGGTCTAGATTTTAATATAATTTAGGTTCTTGAAACGAGTTTTCAACGGGTCTAAATTCTCCATCCATAGACTTGAGTTTGACTTTCTTGGGTGAGTTTTCAAATTGATTGTGGGTTCAACGGATTTCTATTCCTGTGGATGGTGTATCAGATACAGAAATTTTGAAACCAAAACTGCGATGTCGTATGAAGCTACGCAGTTCCTCACAGGCTCCTAGCAGGCCTGAACGGCTTGATCAATGTTAGACAACCTGCTGTTTTGGAATTGTCGAGGACTTGGTACCTCGAAGACACGGCTACGTGATCTGCTAAAAGTGTTAAAGCCGAAAATTCTAATTATTGCGGAGCCTTTTCGTCAAGATTGTAAACGTGCACGTTGGCAAGGTATGTTAAAATTTGATGCTTCATATTCGAATGGTGATTCGGGTGGTAAATTATGGGTTTTCTGGAAAGATGAGGTCCAAGTTAATTTTCTTCAGGAGTCGAATCAGCATATTACTTTTATTATAAACTCTTCTTTGCTCATTTCTGCTGTCTATGCTAAATGTAACTACATGGAGAGAAGGCATCTCTGGGATGGTCTTCTTTCATTTGGAGCTTTATAGATGCCTTGGATGCTTATTGGCGATTTTAATACTATTCGTCATGATGGGGAGCGTAGAGGAGGTTGTCCGCGTCTGCCAATGGCAATGGAAGAATTCTCCTCTTTTATTCAATATGGTGGATTGATCGAAGTGCCTTTTTCTGGGAATAAATTATCTTGGTGTAATTGGCGTGGAGGTTTGACTCGTAGTTGGGCTCGGTTGGATAGGGCTTTGTGTAACATAAGGCTTTTGGATAGTTGGTCGACGATATCATTGAAATATTTACCTCGGAATTCTTCAGATCATGCGCCTATGTCTCTTCGGTTGGAGAGTTCAAATACGAGGTATGGTCCTAGTATTTTTAGATTCCAACAGATGTGGACGTTGCATGAAGGCTTTGGGGGGTTTGTTCAAAATCTTTGGAAGGAGGAGGTGGAAGGAGCTGGTTTGTGGAAGCTTGCTTATAAGTTGAAAAAAATTAAAAATGCTCTTAAAATATGGAATCGTGAGGTTTTTGGTTGGACCACAGTGCACCTAAAACGATTGGAGAGAAAAATGGAGCAAAAGGAAATTCAATTGCAAGAGTCTTATTCTCAAGAAGTGGAAGCGGAAATGATTGTGATTCAAGCGGAATTAAATTCTTGGTTGAAACGAGAGGAAACCAGAATTGCTCAAAAAATTAAAAATACATGGATAGGGCATGGGGAGGTTAATGCTTCTTTCTTTTCCGCTTTGAAGACTAGGAAGAAGAGCAGTATTAATTCGATGAAACTAACGGATGGGAGAATACTGTCTACGCTGGAAGAGATTCATAATGAAGCGGTTGTTCACTTTGCTGAATTTTTGAGTCGCAGGACTTCAGCGTCGATGATTAATTTATCAGATCTTATTCAAGAAGAGGTGAGGGAATCTGAAAATTGGAATTTATGTCAGAGCCCAACGGATCAGGAAATTAAAGATGCCTTGTTTGATATTCCGATTAATAGCTGCCCTGGCCCAGATGGTTTTACTTCTGGTTTTTTCCAACATTGTTGGGATTTTATTCAGACTGACTTGACCGAGGCCGTCAGGGATTTTTTTGAAGGTACGGAGCTTCCGAGGTATTACACCGCTTCCTTTCTTGTTTTGATTCCGAAAATTCTGGATCCTTGTTCCTTTGATAAATTTAGGCCTATTAGCCTATGCTCAGTAGTGTATAAAATTTGTTCAAAGCTGATTGTGAATCGATTATCTGCTGTTTTGTGTCGTTTGGTCTCTGAAGAGCAAGGAGCCTTTCTGCCTGGCCGCAGTGTTTTTGAGAACATAAGTCTTACTTAGGAATTGGTTCAAGACATTAATAAACCAATTCGGGGGGGTAACATTATGATGAAAATTGATATGGCCAAGGCTTATGATACGGTAGACTAGGAGTTTTTGTTGCAAGTGCTGAATGCGTTTGGGTTTTCTTTGGGGTTTTGTAAACTGATTTCCAACTGTGCTTCTTCTTCTTGGTTCTCTGTGGTTATGAATGGCACTTCTAAAGGCTTTTTTAAGGCTGGTAGGGGCCTTCGCCAAGGAGATCCTTTATCCCCTTATTTATTTATTTTGGTGGAGGAGGTGTTTTCTAAATTGTTGCAGAAGAAAGTTCAGGATGGGGCTATTGGATATTATTTACAGCCTAGAACAGGCCCGTTAATATCCCATTTGCTTTATGCAGATGATATGGTTATTTTTTCGACTGGTAGAAAGAAAGATGTGAGGAACATTTTAGAAGTTCTTGATAGATATGCCCAGTGGTCTGGTCAAGTGGTCAACGCCTCGAAATCATCTATATTTTTCTCCAACCGTATACCAGATTCTAGACGTCAGGAGCTGATTAGAATATTTGGTTTTTCGATGGGGAATTTCCCAACGCGATATTTGGGGGTTCCCATTTTCTCTGGTAGGGCTAAATCTTGGTATTTTGATGATCTGTTGGTTAAAATATCAAAAAAGATAGAGGGTTGGAAGACGAGATATCTTTTTGCTGGTGCCAGATTACTTTTGATTAATCACGTTCTCTCAAGTTTGTCGGTGCATTTATTGTCAGTTTTACCAATACCCAAGCAAATATTTGGGAAGATTACTAGGCTGTTTAGTACGTTTTTCTGGGGCTCGTCTGAAGGAAGGCCAAAGAGGAAATGGGTGCGTTGGGAATCTGTTTGCAGGCCCATGGATGAAGGCGGCGTGGGGATCAGAAATCTTATGGATGTATACAGCTCTCTTCAATCCAAATTTGCTTGGAAATTCCTTTCGGAGGATACCTTATGGTTGAGTTTCTTTAAAGCCAAGTACGTGAAGAATCAACATATTTCCCTTGTGGATTCCTCTAAAGGCTCTAGATTTTGGAAAATGCTTATGAAATCAATTCCCCTTGTTATTGAAAAATCCGTATGGCGTGTGAAAGACGGGAACCTCTTTTTTTGGCGGGATAAGTGGATGGAGTCGGGACCAATATATCAGAATGTTCAGATAACTGATTTGCCTTTATTAAAAATAAAAGATTGCATGGTTGAACATAGTTGGGATGTGGACTTGGTGGTTCAACTAGTGGGTCAAGAGGTTGCTGATGAGATTTTCTCTCAGGTTGATGGCACTAAACCAGGAATGGATCGATTGATATGGCTTGGTAGTAGGGATGGAAGATTTTCTACTAAAAGTGTTTGGGACAAGATTCGTATTTCGGTCCCAAAGCACCAATGGACAAACTGGATTTGGCACTTTGCTTTACCAAAAAAAATTTCCGTTGTTATGTGGAAGGCGATGACAAATAGCTTGAGTGTGGATGCCCGGATTAGGCGAATTGGTATCTCTTTAGCCTCAAAATGTGAATGCTGTCGCAGGGCGCTTTTGAGGATCTGGATCATGTGCTTTACAGTGGCAAGGTTGCGGCTAAGATTTGGCAAATATGCTCTAATTTCCTGGGTATTTCTTATGTGGCTAATCGGTCTTGGTTGGTTACGGTTGAAGCTTGGTTTCGAAAAACCAAAAAATCCTCAAAGGTTGGTAATTTGATTGGGCTGATTCCCTGTATCATTATTTGGAATTTATGGATATGAAGATGTTCGGCTCGTATGGAGGGTCAAAAAGATTGCTTTAATGTTTTGTGGCGGAAGGTTAAATACTGGATTCATTGGGTTGGTTTGAGGCTCAGGGATACCAGTACTTTGCATCATCGTGATCAAGCAATTCTTAAAGAATTAAATTTGCCGGCGGTATCTCTTTCAAAAAGAAACTTCATGGAAGTATCTTGGGAGAAGCCAGATCTGGGTTGGTTCAAATTAAATACGGATGGTAGTAGTTTGGTGAATCCGGGGGAATCAGGTGCGGGGGGGCTGATTAGAGACCATAAAGGTAAGCTGATCACTACTTTTTCGGAGTATATTGGTATTGGTTCTAATAATAAAGCTGAATTATTGGGGGTGCTTATTGGTTTGCGAAAATGCAAGGCGATGGGTTTACGTAATATTGTTGTTGAACTTGACTCATCCTTGGTTCGAGACAGGTAGATGTCGGGTTTGGTACTTGGAGGATTATTGGGAGGAAACATGTCTTCTCATCAGTGGTCTGAATACTCGGTTTAACCATGTTTTTAGAGAGGGTAACCAAGCTGCGGACTGGCTCAGTAAACGTGGTAGTGCGGGGATTACGAAGGAATATAATCCGAATAATATTCCTAAGGAACTCAAATGGATATTACGGGTAGATAACTGTGGTTTACCTTGCTTAAGAATGAAATAAGTTGTGGTCTGTCTTTCATGGGATGATGGTCCTTTGTAAATCCTGTGATATTTTGGATGTTTTCATGGTATTCCTCCGCCAAAAGTGAGGCTTTTATCTAATAAATTTAGGCCGGTATCACTATTGGACATGTGATCTCGTCTTTTCTTTTTTTTTTTTTTTAAAAAAAAGGGTAGTGGAGGGTTAGAATTAAAGAAATAGACAACATAAAATATTGTGAAACATAAAATTGTATTTTTGATGTATATAAAATTGTGTATAAAAGGGTCTATTTATAGTTGAATAGAGCCAGTTAAACTAGGAAATACAATCAAAGAATTAATTGACAATATTACAGAATAAAATCAACCTATACAAGGAAACATAATAAATTAGATAATTACAGAAAATTAGGAAAATACGGTAAATATCAGAATATATTATGAATATATTCTAACACCCTCCCTCAAACTCTAGAGGTTGAAGCCAACTTGAGTTTGGAAATAAGATCATTGAGTCGTCCCGGCGGATGAAATTTTGTAAAGATGTCAACCAATTGATCTTCGGAGGAGACGGAATGGATGTGCAAAGTGGCGTCTTGAAGGTGATGCCGAACGAAACGATAATCAATCTCGATATGTTTGGTGCGCTCATGAAAAACATCATTATGAGCAATATGTATGACACTCCGATTGTCACAATGAAGAAGAGAACTAGTAGACTGAGGAACATTCATGTCAGACAAAAGCCAGCGTAACCAGAGGAGTCAGATTTAGTATCAGCAAGGGCACGATACTCAGCCTTAGTATTGGAGCGAGCAACAACAAATTGTTTCTTACTACACCATGAAATTAAAGAAGTCCCGAGTAAGAAACAATATCTAGTGGTGGATCGACGATCAGTGGGATCACTAGCCCAATCAGCATTAGAGTAAGCCCGGAGCTCAAGAGACGACTGAGAGGAGAAGTGAAGCCCATGAAATAGTGTGCCTTTGACATAGCGCAAAATGCAAAGAGCAATAGCATAATGAGTGGATCGAGGTGTACTCATAAATTGACTCACCAAATGAATAGCATATGCAACATCAAGTCGTGTGACAGTGAGATAAATGAGACTACCAACTAATTGCCTGTAGAGAGTAGCATTTGGTAAAGGCTCACCATTCGTAGCTAGAAGCTTGACATTGGTCTCAAGAGAACTGCTTGCTGTTTTACAATTTGTCAAACCCGCTTGGGAAAGTAGATCAGATGCATATTTGGCTTGAGAAAGAGAATAACCATCAGTACTCGAAGTAACCTCCAGACCAAGAAAGTAGCTAAGTTTCCTCAAGTCCTTTATCTCAAAATTCTTACTACGAAAAGATTGAAGACTTCGTATGCCTGAAATGTCATCACAAAAAATGATCATATCATCTACATAGAGAAGAATAAGAATAATACTAGCATCAGTAGTTCGGAGAAAGAGAGCTGAGTCATATGAACTAGAAACAAAGCCTTGTTGAGCAACCACAGAACTGAACTTGGCGAACAAAGCACAAGGAGCCTGCTTGAGACCATAAAGTGCTCGACGAAGTCGGCAAACCTTGTGTGGTGGATGATGAGAGCCAGGTGGAGGATGCATATAGACTTTTTCCTCAAGATCACCGTTGATGAACGCATTTTTAACATCCATCTGAAATAATTGCCAATGACGCACAATAGCAATTCCAAGCGATGATTTAACAAAGGTCAGTCTAGCAACATGGGCAAAAGTCTCCTCGTAATTAATACCATACTCCTGAGCAAATCCTTTCGCAACAAGGCGAGCCTTATATCGTTCCACAGAACCATCTGCACGAGTCTTGATCTTATAAACCTACTTACATCCCACTAAAGACTTTCCAGGAGGCAAATCCACCAAGTCCCATGTATGAGTTTGAAAAAGAGCATCTAGTTCATCAGACATAGCTTTCTGCCAAAGAGGGTCAGCACTAGCCTCACGATAAGAGTGAGGTTTGTGAAGAGTAGTAAGAGCAAAAAAATAATGATAATCATGGAGATGAGCAGGAGGTGCCCTTACCCTATTGGAGTGACGAGGTTCTTGTGAAGACTTTGGGATGTGTGATGTAGCAAGATGATCATCAGTCAAATAAGACAAATTGGAAGCAGCCAGAGAAGGTTTGTCCAATGAGCTTAATGTGTTTGTAGAAGATTCAGGTAATAAGGCAATGGAAGGGTCAGTGAAAATAGGTGAATAAGTGAAAGAGGAATGCAAAAATTGATTTTGACTGGTAAACATTTTATGTTCCCAGAACTCCACATGACGAGAGATCTAAAGGCGTCGGGTGATGGGGTCATAACAGCGATAACCCTTTTGAGTGATGCCATAACCAAGAAAACAACACAAGTGGGAGCGTGGTTCAAGTTTGGTACATTCATGCGCATGAAGAGTGACAAAACAAATACAACCAAAAACTCTAAGCAAAGAGTAGTTAGGTGTGCTACCATATAAGTGCTCATAAGGAGTTTGGTTGTGAATAGTGGGTGAAGGAATATGATTGATCGTGTAAACAACAGTAAGAGCAGCTTCACTCCAAAAACGTTTAGGGAGTAAGACAGAGAGGAGTAAAGCACTTATAGTATCTAAAATGTGACGATGTTTGCGTTTTGCACGGGTCATTTTGTTGAGAACGATGAGAAATGGTCCCATGTTGTTTTAAAAAATTTAGAAAAGACTTCTCGTTATATTCCATAGCATTATCTGAATGAAAAATTTTGATGGTACGAGAAAATTGGGTTTGTATGATTTTATAAAATTTTTGATAAACTTGAGTGAGTTCAGAATGATGCTGTAATAAATATCCAAGTATAATGAGAATAATCATCAATAAAAAAACAACAAAATACCGAGATCCCCCTTCAGTGAGAAGAGGGGCAGGACCCCAAATATCAGAATGAACCAAATCAAAAGGGGCAGAAGACAAGGCACACTTTTATTAAAAGATAAATGTGTTTGTTTTCCAAGCTGACAAGAAACACAATCAAATGATTTTGAATCAACAGATCCTAAATGACCTTGAGATGCTAAAATGTGGACTTGTGGTAGAGATACATGACCCAAACGAGACTGCCATAAGCTGGAAGAAGAAGTGACGGCAGTGATAGGAGTTGACAAGTGAGGAGGAGTCTGTAGAAACGAAAGCTCAAAAAGATGTCCAATCTTATGGCCGGTCCCAATTAATTGACTCGTCTGTGGATCCTGCACATCAACATCCTTGTTAGAAAAATTTAACTCCAAACCTAGTTCATAAAGTTGGCCAACTGAAAGGAGATTTAAGGACAAGTTGGGAACTAGATATGTGTTATCAACATATAGATTAGATGAAGAAATAGAATCGGTGTGACTAACAGGTAATTGAGAACCATTAGTTGTATAAATGACAGGATTGGGAGACAAGGCAGATTTTTGAGATAATAAAGTGGGAACATGGGTCATATGATTACAACAAGCAGAGTCCATATACCATGAGTGTTTACTTAAGGTGACAGATAAGGTTGTAGAGGTACGAGACAGAACCTGATGAACTAACGCTTCAACATCAGCTGCGGTAAGGGCAGAGGACTGAGATGAACTCTTTGAACAAGATTCAGGTGTAGATGAACCAGATGAAGCAATTGCGGCTATCTGTTGGAAAGGAGGTCGTGACTAATTTCGATTCTGGAGCTTGTAGCAATGAGAAGCAGAGTGACCATACTTTTTGCAAAAGTTGCACTGTGACTTCTTGAAAGACGACTGAGATGTGGATCGTGCATGAGGAAATCTTGGAGCTCTCGGAGGTGCAGCAGCTACAACCATATCGGGAGATTGCATTTGCATAGTAGAACGACGAGTCTCTTTAGAAATAAGTTCTGCTACAGTAGCATTCAGTGTGGGAAGAGGAGTGCGGTGTAAGAGAGAAGCCCGAGTGGGTTCAAAATCTGTATGAATAGCCATCAAGAAATGCATAAACTTTCAACGATCCCGATAGCTAATGAATAAGTTCATATCTTCAGAACATTTCAGTTGAGGATTTGCAGTGGATAATTGTTCCAAAAGATTATTAACTTGAGAATAAAAATCAGCAATAGACTGACCTAGTTCTTGACGTATCTGATAGAGTTTAGTTTCAAGTTGAAACTGTAGTGAAACATTATAGGTACAATCGTATCGTTGTGCCAAAAAATCTCAGGCAGCCTTTGTTTTCCCAAGCTTGGGAAGTAGATTGTGAATAGAAGGAACTAAAGTGTTGATGAACCAATCTTATAATGTGCACTGTCTCAATCTTCAAGACGATTGAGAAATTTGTCTTCCTTCTCACCTTCTAGTAGCTTTGGTGCAGCAATTTCTCCAGAAACATAGCACCACAGTTTTCTGCCTCTCAGAAAAACTTCCATATTTTGAGCTCACATATTATAATTTGAACCATCTAAAATATTGTCAATAGGGCAGACAATATTATCAAGATTGGAAAACTTTTTTTTTTTTTTTGAAAAATATTAAAAAAATATGACTTGTGGGTAATAATCTGGTGCAGCACAGGTGCTGGTACAGCCTTAGGCGGCGATCTGGTGTGGCGTGCGCATAGTAGCTATGGTAGACCTGCGGGCAGTGATCTGGTGCGGCAAGGTGCAGGTGCACCCGTGGGCAGGGATTTGGTGCAGTGCGATGAAGGTACAGGTGTAGGCAGTGATCTGGTGCGGCGCGGTGTAGGTGCACGCGTGGGCAGCAATCTGGTGCAGCGCGGACCAGCATAGGAACACTGTAAGGCGCATGGATCTCACGCGCAGAGAACGGTGACGACGTGTGGAGGCATGTGTCACAAGATGGCGGAGATCTGGATTTGAAAGTGGCGCGTGAAGGTGCATCTGGTGGCTTTCCGGAATAGTTTATGCACATAAACTTCGATCTTGGGTCGAGAAATTGATTTTAGGATCAATTTGTCGGATGGAGGCAGCGCGTGTGGCAGTGGATGAACTCCAAATTACCGACTTGTCCAAAAAACAACCACAATGAAGCGTTTGGTGTACTGCTATAGCATAGAAAAACACCCAAGAAAAAAAAAACGCTCAAAGGGAAGAAAAATAAAATTGCACGAATGGATAAAAAATACTTTAAAAAAATAAAAAGAGGTACCAGAAAATCGGTGGCTCTGATACCATAAAGAAATAGACAACAGAAAATATTGTGAGACACAAAATTGTATTTATGATGTGTATAAAATTGTGTACAAAGAGGCCTATTTATAGATAATTGTTTAAGCTAACAGTAAGATGATGTATTTAATATTGTTAAATCACTATATAGTACTTCAAATCCTTAAGGGAAAAATCATATTTAGTCTATGGGTTTTCATCTTATTTGGATTTAATTCTTTAGTTTCTAATTTCAAGGATATGTCTTTAGGTTTTCTCTAAGTTTAAAATAAGTCCCTCTATCAATTTACCTCAAAATTAATGAATTCTCATATGCTAAATATATCTTATTTAACATGTCAACGCTCATGTAAGCATTCAAATGCAATGTCATGTTAGCAGATACATGTCATTCATAAATTTTTATTTTTATTTTTTTAAAAAAAACCATGAGAATAATTTTTTTGGGCTTAAAACTTGAGAAATAAAAGACTTCTTCATTTTTTATGTTGTCCGTTCTTCTTCGTCTCTATACGTCGTACTTTTGAAGCGGTAAGGCGAGTCAAAGTAGGGTGACGTGTTAAAAGAGACACATATGACATATGACAAATTTAAATTTTAATGGTAAAGTGACAGAATAACATATTTTAAATTTAGGCAAAACTTAAAGACCGTATTCTTGAAATTAAAAACTCAAAAACTAAATCAAAATCAAATAAAAATCTAAGAACTAAATATAATTTTTTCCAATTCTTAACCATGAATAGATACTCCAATTTTAGCGTTGGTTGGTCTTAGTCAAAAGGTTTAGTGAAACCAATTAAGGCAATAATGGAGTTCAATCAAATCTAGTAAATGGAGTAGTTTGACTTCAAATTAAGCCAAATTTTCTAGGAGAGACGTCTAGAACAACAAAGCACAAACCCAAGGAGAAAAATGAGAAAAAAGAAACAAGAAAATGGGTTAAAAAAAAAAGGAAAAAAAAGGGGGAAAAATATATTTTACCCTTTTGAAGTTTTACTATTTTTTCTTTTCTTAATTGTTTAAAAATTGACAATATATTCGAACAAAATTTTCGTAATTTTCAATGTAATCTACCTATTAGCCATTTTTGTCTTTTTTGACAAAAAATATCTCATATGCACCACACGTGCTTTTTTGGTACAAACTTCTTAAAACTGCCCCTGGTACATGTTTAATTCCCAAAATAACCTTATTTACACACCGAAAAAAAAAAAAAAAAATTGGAGGTGGCTCACCACCCTATTTTGGCCAGATGTGGGTGTCTCGGCCACCCCCTTAGCTAAATAGGGGTGGTTAAGCAATTTCATTGGCCTTTGGGGGTGACCGAACTACTCCTATGAGCCGTGGGGGTGGCTCACCATCCCAATTCCGGCCAGATGGGGGATGGTCGTAGCCACCTTTTTTTTTTTTTTTTTATAATTTATTTTTTAGGAAAAAATTCAGGCATTTAGGACTTTTTAATCTCTAAAAACACACGTGCAGTGCACGAGGCCCTTCTCCCGTTAGAGAAAATGGAAATTATTAATAAAGTGGTTACATTGAAAATTTAAGAAACTTGGTTGTAGTATATTGAAAATTTTTAAACATTATGACTCCGTTTGTTTCGGCGTAAAATGATTTCTTCCGTGTTTTCAGTGTTTGTTGGGGCTACAAATAATAGTCAACAGAAACCATTTTTAGTTTAACCGAAAAATCATCTTTAATTTCTGTAAAATGATTTTCCCTTTTTAAAACCGTAAACCATTTTTCGAGTTTGAATATCACATTCTCAAATTGGCGAACCACACCCAAAATACCATCAGACTCCACGAGAACCCGATCGAGACCGGCCTGAGATATCGATAGGATCCGCTCAAGACATCGCCGGGACTTAGTTGGGATACCGCCAAGACCCTGCTAGGACCTGCCGGGAAAATTGCCCGGGACATTTTTGGGACCCGCCTGAGACATTTTCGGGACCCGTCCGGGAGGTCCTAGGGACCCGATCAGGACATCGTTAGGACCCATCCAAGACATCGCTGAGACCCGCCGGTACATTTTTGGGACCCGCTCGGGACATCACCGAGACCCACCCAGGATATTTTTGGGACTCGCTTGGGACGTCACCGGGACCTAGTTGGGACATCGCTGAGACCTGCCCGGAACATCGCCGGGACCCGTCCCGGACATTTTCGGGATTCGCCCGGGACATTGCCAGGACTCGACCGGGACATCACTAGGACTTGCCCGGGACCCAGTCGGAATATTGCCGGGACCCGGTCGGGATATCGTCGAGACTTAGTTGGGACCCACCTGGGACATCACCGAGACCTGGCTGGGACCACCCAGACCCAGTTAGGATCCGCTCGGGACATCTTCAAGACACTACTAGAACCCGCCCGGGACAATTTATATTAATTTTTTTTTAAATTGTGCATAAAAAATAATTTTTATAGGTTAATATGATTGGTTGAAAATATAAAAAATATTTGCGATTTTCTGTACGCGCCAACACCGAATAATATTTTCGGCGAAAATCATTTTTCTAAAAATTAATTTTTCTGAAACTATTTTTCGACGAAAATTATTTTACATCGAAATAAACGGGCCTAGATGCGGAATACAAAAATGGTACAACTCCTAGAGGGTAAAATATATTTCTTTTCTGAAAAAACTGAGTTTGGGTAAGCGACGTCTTAAGTGTTTTGAGTTTTTAGCTATGCATAGGGAGCTTTTCTTCTTTCTCATTAAAAAAATATTGCACAAGACGTTATCCACTTTTTCCTTTGAAAAAAGAAAAGGTTAATTACTTTCTTAGTACATCTTGATTGACTTGAAATCAAACAAACACTTCGATTTAAAAAATTACTGCATATAGTACCTAACTTTATTTGCTAAAAGCAGTTAGTATTTTCGTTCATATTTAGTAAAATAATTTAAGAGTGTACCACATCAAATTCACTCACAATGTTACACATGTCACATATACCTTATTAATATTAGAATAATACTATTTGTCTATCTCCATTTATCCATCTTTGTCCATCTCTTCTTACATGAAAAGAAACAATATAATAAAATAATAATATACATATGCCATGTAGGAAGAGATTATGCCATGTAGGGAGAGATGGACAAATATGGGTAAATGGAGATGGACAAGTAACATTGTCCTTAATATTATGTAAATTTTATTTTATTTTTTTTAAAAAAAACCAAAATTTAAAAAGAATTTTTTTAAAAAAATTTATGAGGCAGTCGAAACTATCTCTACGATTTGAAGATAGTTCAGCTATTTGAGGATAGTTCGACTATTTCAAGTGGGCAAATGGGGTGGCCGAAACCTCCTCTGACATTTGAAGGTAGTTCAGCCACCCTTGGCTAGTAGTAGGAAGTGACTCTTGAGCCAACCCATGTTTCTTTTTATTGTAGTTTTTTTTTTTTTTTGTTCTCTTCGTTTATTTTCTTAGTTAATTTTTTAAACAATATTTTGAGTGAGATGAACTCTTAACTGACAGCGCCTCATTCCTCTACTTAGTTCTAGTTTTGTGTAAATGTCCTGTACTCTGTACGATTTATTTTTTATAGAGCCAATGTAGCTTCCCCCTTTAGAATTGGGACAGAATAATGTTACACATTCTCACTTTCATATTTTTTAATATAACTTTTAAAATAATATTAAATTTGAAATGAATTAACCCCATAAATGAAAAGTAGAGTTTGTAGCTAGCATTTCTCTTGGCTTAAATAAGCAGTCAGACAATACCCCAAAGGACAATGAAATTTGGTGCAGAAGTGATTTCAGAACATAAATGGAAATTTTTCAACAACAACCACAACCACCCTGAAAATGACTGGAGAGTCGAGTCCCCCTGTATAATTGGAAAGATGGTCCCTAGTAGGCCCGGAAATGGGCATGAGGTTGAGATTTCTTAAATTCTTATTAGGTCCCAATCTGATCCTTGCAAAGTCTGGTTGTTTATTTATGATGTGACTATTTGATGAACAATGTTCTTCACGTTTCAAAAGACGTTTGGACACTAACACTATATATATATATATATTAAATTACTTTTGTGATCTTTATTCCACATGAAACTTAACCACTCATACATGTATATATATTGGGGAATTCAGATACTAACATGACTATAAGACAAATTTAGATATTTAGAGTTTTATGATTTGATCAGCACATTAATCAACCAAAGAAATCGATGGATTATTGGAATATCATATTACATACTAGTGGGCCTCTAAGGCCCAATTGCTAAAGAAAGCTCAAAGAAACTTAAAAGATGCACATATGGCTGGCTAAGCCCACATCGGATCCAAGAATAACCGCATGTACTCTTTTTTGACCTAGGATTCAGGCACTCCCCTTGATATCCCCTACACACGAGCATGCTCAGATCAAACTTTTTTCCCTTTGGACTAGCTTTCCTCTCTTCTTCACTGACTTGCATCGGAGTGCTTTTGGTCTCTAGACCGGTGACCTTCTAACGGCCTCTCTTAAGCTCTTCCATAAAAATGACCTGAAGTCACTGTAGAAGCCCCTTGCATTTGTTGGAAATAAATTTGGAGGATGGCAAAATATCTTGTTGATACTAAATAATATTAATCTGAAATTAATAATGAGATAAATAGAATGTAAAATATTAAAATAAGAGCAATGAAAGATCTCACAATGCTATAGAATCACGTAAGAGCATTGTCTTTAAAGGTTGATTTCGTGTTCTCTGAAATATTTAACTCGGTGCGATTAGGTCTCTTGACGCCATATGCTCCTAGGTTTCATAAGCGCTTTAGAGACTTACTCAAGTCTCATACGAGGCTGCACTATCTCTACACTCACATATAGGCCGTACTCTTCCTGATCCTCCCATGGTATCCATTACCGCTTTGAAACACAGAGAGTTCAGTACAACAAGGTGGCTATTTTGGGTTTCAGAATTCGGATTGTTTTTTTTTTCTTGTTGTTCTTGTTCTTGTTTTTGTTTAGTCTTTTGGTCTTCGAGAAAGTCGAAATGATTGGTTGGGTGTTGCTTGTGTTTTAGCATCCAAAGCACTTCCGTGTTGAAATGAAATTACGCGCCTACTGTTCCATAAAGTACGACGGTGGCTTTTGTTTCCTCTTCTTTTATCGGCTAATGACTTCTATTCTATCTCTTTATCTTGCGAGATTACTTTCAAAATTATTCAAACAAAATTTAATAGTTATCTGTTTAAATTTAATAATAATTTTAAAAATAATATTTAACAAGAATAAGAAAAAGCTTAGATATAATATTTTAAAAATAATTTTTTTTAAGGAAAATTATGTGAAAATAGTGCAGTATTTCGGGCTAGGAAATGAGCCTAAGAAAAGAATTTCGGAAAATTGTCAATTCAATTTTAGTAAGGGAATGATCCTTCTCCTTGAGCTCATGGGCTTTGTCATGCAAAGTTGTCAAATTTTGTCAATTCAGTTTTATTAAGTGATCGGCTCTTCTCTTTGAGCCCATGGGCTTTGTTGTGCAAAGTTTGGGTTTCTATCTTTGTCCAGTAAAGGGAGCCTATGGAAGCCCAAGTAAAATTTGAATTTTGAGAAATGAAAATTGATACTACTGCAACTGCTAATTTATTTCCCCAAAAAAAAAAAAATCCCTATCCTATTGAGTCACCAATTCATAAAAAAAAAAAAACCCTATCCTATTGAGTCTCAAACTATTTATAACTTTTCTAAATTTTGCGCTTTAGAGACTTACTCAAATCTGATTAGAATGGAGGAAGAGAACTTCCGACATGGTCAGCGCCTCGAAATGGGATGCGATCTTGATTGTAAAATGTTTTAAAGTATGGATTTAAGGGGCGGATATATAATTCATAGATAGCAATTATTTGTTGTCCATCTATGTAGCTGATGTTTTATTGTGTCAGATACTATTATGAAAGTAGAAATTATACTTTACTAAGAAGTCCAAGCGAAACGAATATTAATGTTGGAATATATGTTATGGTAGGATACTTACCTTGTAGGATAATTATCTTATAGAAGATTGATTATAATCAAATTAATATACTTATCTTTATTTCTACTTATATTGATTGTAATCTTTTCTTAGTATTATGAAATAATAAAAGAGAAATGTTACTCAGTATTTTCAATAGTCTGTGACAGCATGAGAGAACAGCAGCACTATGGGATTCAAGTTGTGCAGGGCCTGAGGAAAGAAGGTTCAAATTGGAGCTGATATGGTCATCTTATTGAAGAAGCTCGTGGGGTACTGGACTGCATGCAAATTTGGCAAGTTCATCAAGTAAGTCGTAATCTCAATGGAGTGGCCCATCGTCTAGCGAGAGAAGCCTTGTTTTTGAGTGCTGAGAGGAAGTTCTTACTTGTATTTTTGATATTGTCTATTTGGAGTGTTTTACTTAACAAATTTTGATATATGAAATTCGCTCGATTTCTTTCAAAAAAAAAAAAAAAAAAGTAGCATTTTCTTAGTTTTTTTTTTCTTATTAAAAAAAATAAAAATAGATATTAATGTGCAATATAGACAAGAATGCTAATTGAAAATGTTGAGTAACTTTTTTTAAAAAATAAAAAATAAAAAAGGTGTAGAAAATTATTCTCAAAACTTTGTGTTTGTCAAAATTTTAACGAACCTATCAATCTTTTTGTAACCGAATACACCTTGTAATGGGAAAGTTTTTTAGGTTTTCATTTGCTGCAAGAGTCTCAATGAGCGTCCTAGAATATATAAGGGGCAGAAAACCCAAAAACTAGATCCTCGAAAGACCTAACTAACCTCGATAGGAGCGCCCAAACCTAGAAAGGGGTCGATTGTAATGATCCTAAATATTTGAGAATGATAATTTGTACATAAAAAGCAATAAAAATATTTTGACACTTCAAGGGGCCAATCCCTCCTCTAGCACACGGCTATAAGCTCACGGCTTTAGATACAAATACTTCGATCACTTTTCATTAGAATATTAACAAGCGTTAAATACAATAATGAATACTGGAAATAACTATCAATTACCCACAACATAGGATAATTTCTATGCGGAGGCTGACTAATACTTAACTACTCACAATATAGGATAATTTCTACGGTTAAGACCTACAAACACTTAACTTCCCCTATGACAACAGGCTACTAATAACGAATGCTCATAAACAATTAACCCCAAATTACGTAACTCACAACTACTAACACATTAATTCTACAACTACTAAATAAATACATTAATCATGATTAGGCCCATAACAAACTCCACATTTTCAAAGCACCTTGCCTACAAGGTGGAGTGTGAATGGAAACTATTTCTAACCAAATTCAGCTCAGGAAATGAGCCATTCCACACGTGCGCTTGCAAGTGATAAAGAAGTAGATCCTTGCTCATCATCAACTTCATTGTATCCACTGGTTGATTCATCAACTTCATTGTATCCGCTGGTTGGTTCAACAAGCTTCTCTTAATGCTTGAGCTTCTTGTCATCTTCAATATTTGGATCATCTACAACATGCAATACTTGAGAATCTTCCAAAAATGTTTCGGGATTTTCCAATTGATATGCCAAGGGCAAGAAACCATTTCCTTGACTGCCATGAACAATGATTGTATTGGATGCTTCAGACACTTCATCATATTCGCTGCTTTCCAATTTTATAATTTATGCTTCAGGGATTCATCATATTCTTTGCTTTCCAATTCTATCATTTCAGCTTCAGGCACTTCATCATATTCATTGCTCTCCACTTCTATCATTTTTGCTTGCCTCAAGGTTTCTTCTACTCGATTAAAACTTGCTGTCATTTGCCTCGAATTCTCCTCGAATGCAATCTTGAGGTTGTACAATGCATTTTTGAGGTCATCTATGGTGCATGAACGCGGCTTTGATACCACTTGTAATGAGCATAGGTATTTAAGAATAATAATTTGTAAATAAAAAGCAATAAAAATACTTTGGCACTTCAAGGGGCCAATTCCTCTTCTAGCATATGGTTATAAGTTCACTGCTTTAAATGAAAATACTTCGATCCCTTTCATTAGAATACTAACAAGCTTTAAATACAACAATGAATGTTGGAAATAAATACCCACTACCTATAACATATGATAATTCTATGGTTGAGACCCACTAACACTTAACTACCTACAATACAGGATAACTTCTATGATTGAGACCCACTAACACTTAACTTTCCCTAAGACAATTTTCCACTAACAATGAATGCCCATAAACAATCAACCCCAATTACAATAACTCACAACTACTAAAAACATTAATTCTACATCTACTAATTAAATACATTAACTATAATTAAGCCCATAACATCGATTTGTGGGTGTTTTGGTTGATGGAAGACATAATGGTTGATTTAGACCACTTGGACTCCACGCGCCAGAGAAAATGTCCACAACAAAATAGAGACCCAGAGATCATACAATCAAACTGTTGGTGAAGTGCCTAGATGGGTATGAGTTATAACCCTACACCAACCTCAGTATGATGAAACTTTTCACGCACACACCCAAACCATTGATGGATTGCATTGTCGATTGCTATATGTCCTGGAAATAAAACAGATGTCTGTAGTTAAGGTGAATATTTTATATATTAAGAATGCATTTTTTTTTGAAAGAAAAAAAGGGAACTAGTTTTTTTTTTTTGGATAACTGGGGCTTTGCCTTGACTAGATCCCTAGGACACCGTGCAAAGCGCTCCCTCTACACGGGTCAGGTAAAGTTCGGGCTTTCGCCTGCTAGCGTGGCCCCAAGAAATTGTTTGCACTCAAGGGGGTCGAACCAAAAGGGAGCTAGTTTTTGAAGCATTGATTTTAGAGCTGAACAAACATGATGATGATTTTTAATTTATCACAAAGGTGGCTTACCTAGGTCAACTTTCTCTTGAAGATTGGTGTAGTTGTGGATTACCTATGAATGCAATCTTCGCCATTGTAATATAGAGAACAAGTGGTGGGCAATGATAATTGTAGCCATTGCTGGGCGTGCCTATTTTATTAGAGTCATGTCACCTTTATATGCTTGAAGTTTTTTGGCCTGTTGTGTTACAAGGATTTGTTGAGAAATATCTGGGCGTAAAAGGATGAGATATCTGTGTTAATAGTGCTGTTCCATGGGTAATGCATTTAAGAGGACGTGTAGTACGTTGATGATCTTTTTTCCTATGAAAAAAGTTTGTTTTTCACAGGTCTATTTTGGTTAAATAGGTCACTACTTCAGTATTATTAAACCCTAAATTCATAATTGTTTAACCACTGTTAGATTGACCTTCTCGTTAATTTTTTTGGTTTGTTCCTGTGATGCACATTGTTTTATTCTATTGTAGTAAAGGAACTTATGTCTTTCTTAGCTTTTCATCATTTTGTGCTCTGGCTTTTGAACAGCCAACAAAGCTTTTTGGTTCTTTCTGTTTGGTTCTTTCTGTTCATCGATGGCTGCCTTCTCTGGCTTGATGCAAGGGATTGACCAAATTATAGATGACCTTCATATCTTAAAGTTGACAGTTCTCAAAGATGTTTCATATGCAAACCAGAAGTTGAAGTAGGATTTATCTGCCATTATTTTTCCTTTATTTTGATTTGCTTTATTGGGTCACTTTGGTACTGAATCTCTGTGCCACTCACAGGTAATTATTTTCTCCTCTGAACTTTATGGATTTAATTTCTCATATAAGATAAGTAAGTTACTCAATAGCTGCTTATTATTATTATTATTATTATTATTTTATGTATTATGAGCTGATTCTAAATTAGTTACTGAGGATGGATTTGTTCCTTTTACCTACAGCTTATACTTGGTGCGATCTACATGGCCGTCCCTATAGAGATTATTGCAATAGGTTTGCTTTCTAAATTTTGTGCATAGAGGGAGAATTCAATTTGAGCACTTGGGTCTTATGTATGTACGAGTTTCATGGTTTTATATACTTTAAAAGATGTCATTTGTTAAATTATGGTGCTTACAAACTAATTCTTCGGTCTTGAGGCTCAAATGCTAATTTTCCCACCATAAAGTAGATGGTTTCCTGTTGTCTAACCCTCTGTAAATTTTTTCTACAGATAAACGCAACGCACTAAACTTCTTTGAGTACGGTGCCTTTGCATTTGTAACTCTCATGCATATTATTGGACTTTGTCGCTCGGGGCGTCTTTCCAGGAATGCAAATAGATGGATCTTTGACTGACATGATTGAACCCTACACCCTCCCGCCCCTCTTCTCTTCCCCAGATTTCCCTGCAAATGTTTGGATATGTTCGAAACTGTTATCAGTTTGGAGACAGGTTAATAGCTGGTGTAGACATCTTGTACAGCTCACATGAACTTTGGGATGAAGCATGGATCTTACGTTTTTTCTATTAAATATGAGATAGACCCATCTATACTATGTACTTTAGTTTGATTTGGGATTTTTTTGTTTGAAATTAATAGCATAATTCTTGCTTTGTTTATGTTATTTCATTTCCCTCTGCATCTTGTTTTGTTCTTGAACGTGTCCCCTCCATTTTTAATTTTTCCATTTTGTACTTTAGTGTATGCTTTGTACAAGAACAAAACAAGATGGAGTACCTTTATGCCTGGAGTTTCTCTGCAGTCTCAAGTTTCCTAAATGGAGGGGATTCGTGTGGGGAGGAGACTGTTATATGGACTCTTCATCTGATTTATCTCCAAATGATCTTATCATTCCAGTATTGTCTTGTAATTATCTTCTTGGCAATTGGAGTATCTTTTTGCCGATGACCCATTCGGCTAACATGTTAGCCAAGTGTAGAAGGCCCTTTCGACCTTCAGACCACTTGGGACTTGGGCCTTGAACCCCACTCAAACCTGTCTAGAAATGGGGGGCCAAAGGGGAAGCCCATGGCTTCAGTCCACGACTACAAAACGGGTCCACTAAACATCATATAAGAGTGTCACACTAGATTCCTTCCTACTTATATAGCTAGGATGTCGTGACCAAATAAGGTGATGTATCTATGTAACCTTGCCGATTTAATAAGGAAATGTATCGTTGATGAGGGAAGGTGATTTATTAAAGGGCACGCCTTCTACCACATTAGTCCCTTTTGGCGCTTGCCATATCGGTGCCTAGCTGATTACACTATAATTGGAGATGGGAATGACAACTCTATAAATGAAAAGGAGAGTTTTTTCAGGTATGCTCACTTCTGATCCTTCTGCTTATAATATGTCAATTTATCCCTTTCACCTGATTGTTGTTGACTTAAGCATTAGATGTAGTTTCGTCGACATGTTCGGTGGATCTTTGTGACCACTGTCCTCAGGTTTTCTTGGCTCGACATTTAGTGTATGGTAACTATAATAATAGTTGCCACAATATGTGGAAACGACGATTTTTTATTGGATTGTTGTTCTTTGAGACAAAAGACCCCATGCTAAAACACATGGTCCAAGAGAGTTCAAGAGGGTCACATCGGTATCGTAGGAATCCCCAAGAACAGCGTTTCCTAGCATTGGAAACCTAGTTGACCCAGATCTCCAATGCCATGAACCACATCCTCCAATAGAGTTTCAAGTTTATGCAATACTACCAACCCCACTAGAATCAGAACGCCCAACACGCCCACAACAGTCAACCTAAACCACCTCCCAGGCACACAGCCCATATGCTAATGGAGAGATCATGAGAGCATAATGAGAAATCATGCCAAAAGGACCCGTCCACAGTCATCCCAACCAAAGTCCAAGCTTAAGCAATATGAGCACCCAAGTGAAGACAGTCAGGTGGATGCTCGCATAAGTGAGTTGCAAGCTAAGTTTGAGGAAGTCATCAAGAAGGTCGATGGAAAACATTACGTAACCGCTGACAGCATCCTCCAAGGGAGAAATCTTCCCTTCACTAAGGAAGTCATGGAGTTGGCCCTTTGTTTGAAGTTCAAAGTTCCCCAAATAGATCCATATGACGGGTCTAAGGACCTAGTGGAGCATATCGAGATGTATAACTTTATAAGGCCCACATGCATCTTTAGGGGATCCCAGACAGGATAATGTATCAGAATTTCTCGCTCACACTAAAGGGACCCGCAAGGAGATGGTTCGACAACCTTTAGTCGGGATCAATGAGATCATTTGCTGAGCTGGGTAAGCAATTTCTTACCCAAATCATTTTCCATGAAGACTCTTATGCATACCAATACATCTAGCATGAAATACCTCTTAAATCAATACACATAAATCATCAATAACAATGCAATGCATGCTTTAGTCTTCCACTTTCATCTTTACAATCGTAATGTATACAGCATGCTTAATGAACTCAGCCAGAGCAAAATGCGCATACCAGCCTCAGGGACAATTCCCTAGTCTCGCGCATAACGTGCCCAGCCCTAGCACTTGTACGTAACTTTCATAATTTTCATCATAATGGGCCCAACCATCTTCTTTAACTTTCATTCTTATGGGCTCAAACTTCGTCTTTATCTATTTATTCTTAGCCCATGATCATGCTCACACATCAATGCACATGCTCATGTCTATGCACTTTTAAATCTCAACAATCATGTCTTAACAATTGAAATTAAATAAATTCTTATTCATCGTAAGCCAACATCTCAAAATATCAAAGTAATGAATAATCATAGTATCTCATTCATATCTCAATACTTTCAAAATCATAACATCAATATCAATCATATCACATAAAACATTTAAAGTATCAAGTAATAATAAATCATTTTCAAACAATATATGAATGAGTCGATCTTATCGTAGATTTAAACATTATTTAAAAGCATTAAAATTCTATTATTTTTCAACTTGTTTAGCATTTATAAAACATCTAAAATCATTTATAAAATCATTTGAAAACATAAAACGTATTTCGTCCTCAGTGAGTAAAGATTACTCACCTCAATCCTTGATGCTATATATGGACACCAATCCAACCACTTAGTCACAATAAGCTGCAATATCACATTGCATGCGATCTTAGACGTAACACATAGCTCAAAACATAACCTACAAGTACTTATAACCTCATAAGCATATAACTAAATGAGACCCATAGCATGTATGAAACTCACAATACCATCTAAGGGCTAACAAAGCCAATCCATAGTAGTTCACTATGGATACATGCCAAAACTACACTAAAACTTAGCTATACTTAAACACTTACCACAAGATATGAAGACCCGGTCAATGGAATTTTGATCTAACGCTAGAACTCCACAAATATGATAAATTTCTATACAGATAATCAAGATTAAGCAACATGCAAGTGATGTATACCTTAATCTTGAGAATGTGGATATAAGTTTGAGAATTTACTTCAAATGATCGGTGGAAATGATAATCTAACACCAAGGAACGTGTTGCTGGTGTTAGAAAGTGCAACCCAAGCTTCAAAGTATTGCTCTCTAAAGGTTTGAGGAAAACCGTAGGAGAGAGGAAAGAGCTCCAAGTCGTTCCAAGGCTGAAAAATAAGAAATGAGCTGGAAAAATGTATCTCCAACTATTTATAATCGGCCTACTGTTCATCACCGCCCGGACCACGCTGCGGACGAGGTACACTAACTAAGCAGAAACGTGCTTCGTCTGGACGCCACTGTAGACGAGGCATGATTGATACCGTCCGAACGCCATTGCTGACGACTTGTGGACGGTTGCTACTGACTGAACCGTAGCATACACCGTCCGGACCGCAACAGACGAAGCTGCAGACGACTAGCACTAGGCAATAGCCGTTCGGACGACAATACTACCGTCCGGACGCCCAACGTGAAAAATAATTTTTAATGTTTTCTCGATGCGTTTTCGAAGTGTTTATTTTTCTTACTTTTAATTACCTTGTTATCCTTACCTTCTTAAGGTGATTTACAATTCCTTAATTTAAATTTTTAGGCGTAACACACATGCTCATACTCAAGCAATAAAAGTCTCATTTTCTTTCTTTCATGATCATGTAACCTTTAACATCATTTCATAAAAATTAGATTTCATCAAACATTTCTCAACATAATCAAAAGCATCAAGATATCATCATATAAACATTCACACAATATACAATTGGCTCAAACATAATATAATCTGTGAAAACATAAAAATAGTATATTTTCTCAATGAGTAATTATATTCACAATGTTCCGCTCGATGCTTAACAATTGACACCAATGACAAGTCTTAATTACACAAATCTGTAATACATCATTACATGTGATCATAAGGCATAACTCATAGCTCAAAACACACTTCTATACACCAATAAGTGCTTGTAACCTTATAAGCACATAATCCAATTGAGACCCATAATATGCATGGAACTCAAAATACAATCTAAATGCTGACATAGCTAACCCTTAGAGAATCTCTAGGATTAATATGTAAAATTCCAAATAAAATTCAACTAACATAGCTAACTTTAACACTTATCTCAAAGATACGAAGTCCTGGCTTAAGAAACTTCGATCCAACATTCAAACTCCACAATTATGACAATTTTCTAGACAAATAATCAAGATTAAGCAACATGCATTAGGTGTATAGCTCAATCTTGAGAATATAGACATGAGTTTGAAAATTTAATACTGAGAAATGCATTTTCGGTGTTAGGAATCACTACCCAAGCCTTAAAAGATCACTCTCTTAAAGTTTAGAGTAAACCCTAGGAGAGAGGGGAGACCTCCAAGTCGTTCTAAGTCAAAAAAAGTGAGAAATGAGCTGAAAAATTGCATTTCAGCTATTTATAATCCCTATACTGTTCACTACCATCTGGACCCAAAATGATCCATCTGGACTGCCACCGTCCGGACCCTACTACGGACAACTTGCAGTCGAAGTGTACTAAGTGAACAGTAAAGGCTTCGTCCAGATGCTATTGCGAATGACCTACAAACGAAGCATACTGAGTGAACAGTAGCAGACTCTGTTCAGATGCCGCTGCGGGCGAGGCATATTGTCTGATCTCGTTCGGATGCCACTGCAGCAAGCTGCGGACGACACCAACTGCCAGGCTTATTTGACCCCCAAAACGATAGAATTGGAAAATTTTATGAACTATAAAGTTGTAGCATTTTGAGTTAGCTTTCCAATGCCACAAAGTTTGTCATAATCGGAGTTTAGAATCAAAAGTTATGATCATATTAATCCCGTATGGTCAATTTGAAATTACTGATTCAAATGGAAAGTCACTAAAATAACTTTCTTACCCTTGGTTATAATTTTCACTTAGTCATTTGCATAATTAAGTTTATAAAATCTTCTAATCATATCTCGGCTATAATATTAACCCAAGTGAAACCATCGAAAATACACATAAACATCTATCATCATAAAATATTCGGCATGAATAAAACATTCTTATCGTGCTTTGAAAACAATTTAAATTTTGTTCTTGTAATATACATACAAATCATTGACACGCTTGTGATGGATACCCAACTCAAGCCTTGCAATGGCCAATGCATTTTTTACATTTCAAATCCTCCATTAAGCTCAACTCACACTATACTTTAACTCTAAACAACTCAACAAAACTTGAATGTCTCAAGTTTCAGCCCCCCATGAAATTGAACCAAACGATGAAATTCAAGTTTCGGTCCACGAAACTCCAACCCGAAGCTTTACCCAAGACAACCACTCTCCAATAAGTAAAAGCCCAAAAGAAATTATCAATATTAAGCACTACATTTGAAAATATAGCTCAACTTGAATAAAATTAGGGTTTACGAATTTACCTCAAATCGATCGGTGAAAATGGAGTTCTAACACAAAAAATTATACGTTTTCGGCATTAAATTTGGCTTTAGAAACTCTCTAGAATCAACACCCAAAGTTTTGGGCTCAAAACCTAGAGAAAACATGTAGGAGAGAGAGAGAATTGAGACAAAATGGCTGAAATTTCGTGTTCCAGCCCTTATATAATCATCTATAAGGTCTCCTGTTTGAACTGATAAAAGCCTAGTTCGAACGCCCCTCTCATAGAACCCTTAGAAATCCTTCAAAAACACATGCAGTTCAAACCTATAAAAATCCCGTTCGAAACGCACACCATAACACAGTCCCGTTTGAACTGAATTGGAATGCAATTAGAATGGACCTCTAGGCTTTGGCCTCAAACACTCCAGTTTGAACTGAATTAGAACAAGTTTAGAACAGAGCTCTCGGCCAAGCCAAAAACTCACCCAGTTCGAACTAGCTTGGAACGGGATGGAACGGAGCTCCTTAAAACACTCCCATTCGAATTGACTTAGGATGAACTTAAGACAGACCTCTTGGGAAAAAAAATTTCTGTGCATTCCAAAGGCCCATTTGAGCTGGAAACCTTCTAGTTCGAACCGTAGACTTGAAAAATAACTTTTTATTAAAATCTTCAAGTGTTCTTCCATCTTATTACTTTTAATTGTTTTATTTATTTAATTTCGTTCTAATAATCTTTAATTACTTCCTGGGTGTTACAGAAATTCCATCTCTTATTCCTTGGGAGAAAACCTTATTCATGACCTTGAATCCCAACTTCCCATTAACATCACAAGGGTCCATCATTACCCATTCCTATGTTTATCTTTGTTTGGGTATTAGCAAACTTGGCGAAGCGACTCAAAAGCTTCAAATTTAATTCTCTTGCTAACACTATTCTTCTTACAGATGTAGTCTAAAGAAACTCTTAAGACATGTTTGATACGCGGAATGACTATTCCTTGGAATAACTTTTGTTAAGAATGAAAGAAGTGGAATGGATTAGCCGTAGAATAGCCATCCCGATAGTCATGAGAGAATGACAATTCTTTGAATTGAAAGAATTGAGAGAATAACTATTCTCTCAATTAAAGAAATCGACATTTCTTTATTGCCATGAAAATGATTATTTTATTTTACTTATTTCATTCTTAATAGAGGCTATTCCAATGAATAGTCATTTTGCGTACCAAACATAATCTTAATTTTAATCACTGCGTACTTGTGCTACTTAGTGTTGTAAAATAATTTGGATGGTGCAAAAATTCTTTTTGACACTAAATAGTATTAATCCGAAAAATTAATAATTGACAATAAGATAAATATAATGCAAAAAAATAAAGTAAGGAAAGATCTCACAAAGCTATAGAATCACGCAAGAGCGTTGTCCTTAAAGGTTGATTTCGTGCCTACCGGAGTATGTAATTCGGTGCGATTGAATCTCTTGACACGCAACCTCCCAGGATTAGATTATAGCGTCTGCCTTCGTTAAGGACGTACTTCCAAATACGAAGGTCAATTGAACAACCATTTTTTTTTATTTAATCGGAGGATGAGTACAAGAAGAAAATAGTGAACAAAAAACCTCTCTATCTTTTTTTCTTCAATAGAAAAAACACTATCTGTTTCGAGGTTTTCTTTTCTATCTTTTTTATAGATGTAGTAGGCTGATTTTTATTAAAGCAAATGGCCATGTAATAAAAGTCAAACGGTCATAACAAATAATTAGGTTTAAAGGCCCATGACCATTTATTAAAAACAAAGTGTATAAACGTATGAGACAAGATAAAGTTTAAAGACTAAATTGTATCTTGTCTTAAAGTCAAACGGTCATAACGTATGAGACTAAATTGTTTTAAAGGCAAACGGTAAAATAGGATATCAATGGATAGTAAAAGATTTATTGACTAACGGTTAAAAAATAATAGCTTGTGGAAAAAAAATTTAATGACCATATGGCTGAAAAATATATGTTTGTAACACACACTTTACAACACTTAGTACTACTTAGTACGCTTGGTGTAATGCTTGGTGTAACTTTCGTTTCTTTAATTCCATTGCAGCAACTTTACTTTGCAATCCTCTTTTTTCGAGGAAGTCTTAACTTCTAATTCTCTTTTATTCCATTTGCTTTCAGCCTCGAAATATTTAATCACATTACTAGCCCTTGCTTCTAGTCCTATCATCGTTATCTTACTTATCATTAATCCGAGTTATGACTAATGCTTTCGGCTAATCTCCTAATGCTTTCGGCTTCTTGTTGAAGGTCTCCTCTTTCCTTTCGCCTTCTCCTTCTCCTTCGTCCAATTTTTTTTTTTCTTTCTCATCATCCTTTGTCAATAATTGAAGACTGCAAGACTCAGGTATCTAATGGTTGATTACACACAATTGGGGCTAACATGTGAAGACAGATACATGGGAAATTATTCCTACCCTGAACAATGCTGTTTTAGCTGATGTGTCAATGCCTATATGGCAATTTGGTGACTCTAATTAACCGCCGTTGCAAAATTGGATGGAAAACTCACGGAGAGACTTCTTTCAATTTCGCAAAAATTCAAGCAGTAAAAGTTGATTTTTCAAAAAATTGAGGGAGTGATTTCAAATCTTGAAATCACTATTTTACTCAGGAATTTATGATACATTTGCCCAAAATTTCATGGATCTCAGTATAATAAATCAAGAAAAGAATCTTTAGTTTTTTTTAGACATACAAAAACAATAAGATCCAAATATTTAGAATTCATCTAAATAATCTTTGTAGCACAATACTTATCTTTAGATTCAACAAAACAAAATCTTGATCATGAAATAGTTTATTTCCATGCTCAATGGTTGATAATTTGGGGGATAATTCAGTTCTGGGCTATATTTGTCAAGAATTTTCCAATATGAATATCCCAAATTTGGAGGAAGCTACTCTCATGATCTTTCCCCAGCATGGAATCAAGGTGATTCAATAAGTGTATTTTGTCAAGAGTGGTGATAGATTAGATTGAAAGCACTTCAAAACGCATATGTCAAACTGAATGATTGTTGAATGTGACCAACACAGTTCAGCAGGGCACAAAATTGAACAAACGATATTTCAATCCTTATGATCTATGTTTCAGTGCCATACATTTTATTATTTTAAAACAATATCAAATAAATGTAGAAAAAATGTAGTGTGTAAATCCGAGTGCTGGAACATCAACTGTACATCAGCCATTGTATTTACCTGCCAACTGGGTAGAAAAGGAAAAGGGAAAAGAAGAAGACAAGAGCAAAAGGAGTGAAGATCAGTTGCATGTAATAAACATAGGGCGCCCATTAGTGGGTAATAACTTAACAACAATAATACTACAGTAAATGGCAAGCAAAATATGTTTTTTATGCTGCTTCCTATTTAGATGTGGGAAATGACTGGACAAAATACTTCTTGGTTTTCTCAGGCGTAGACGCTTGCAAAAAGTAAATGGGTGTGAGAACGTGTGGTATTCACACAAGCTCTCTCTTTCTAGTTTTCTGAGTGTATGAGACATTTAGACTGTAGGTATTATGATTATCACTCTAGTAGCGTGTTCTACCACTGAAAAAAAGGAGTTGAAAGCTCAAGAGCTAAAGCACGTGGAACAACTCAGCTAGATCCTGTTTTCGGTGCATGTGAGGTACTGTATTATGTTTCTGCTGTATATTATATTTCTTATATTGGTATCAGAGCCTGTAAAAATAATTTGGTTTATTACCTCCTACTATATCAGGTTTGGCCGCACGGTCTTCATCTCACATGGCAATCTGTATGCACAAAAGTAGCCACAAGAAATTTACACGGTGATAGTATATGTTATTTAACAACATTAGAGAGAGAGAGAGAGATTCACATGAAATTCATACATTATTGATAATATGATAATTTAAACATCTAATGGCAATTCATCAAAAATTTATTAGTAAAGAATTTGCTTCTTCTCTCAACCAACCTCAAAGTTGTAGATGGGATGTCCTCCTGCAAGAACCACCATGGACCATTTCTCGATAATAATCTGGGAAAACAAAAATGAAAGGCTGAGTTGAACATTAAACCATCACACAAGCTAATACTATCATTAGAATAACATTATAACATCAATCTCAAGAGATCTGGTAATTAAGTGATGTCAAGATCATAGTTTGTTTTCCACTCAGCAAAAAGAACAAGTTAAGCATAATGAGTGTTGCTGGGAACAAAATCTTATTCATATCCAAATTAATCCACTGCGTGCTAGAGCATGGATGATAGGTTGAAACCCCAAAAAAATATTTATAATAACATTCATGGAAGTCAGAGATGAGCTTGAAACACACGTTGATAATTACGACTTATCCCAAAAGCTTAAGCTTAAAGGAAATGATTGATTTAATTATTTGATTAATATTTTAACACTCTCCCTTAATAAATGAGGAGAATATTTAATTAAAATGGAGGTGAATAACGGTGAGAAGGTAACTCAGGACTTTTATTCTGATACCATGTTAAATCACCACTTATCGTAAAAGTTTAAGTTATTAAAAAATGGTTGATTTAATTATTTGATTAATATTCATACACCTTGATTGGTTGCTTATAAACATCCAATTCAAAGATTCATTTTATAGAGGTGTGAAATTGTTGTACCTTGTAGCATTTAGCAATAGATTGACACCAAGGTGTAAAGAAAGAAAGAGAAAAGATTTGGCACAATTCTGCACATACCTCATATATCCAGCCACTATCCGCAGGCCCATGAAAAGTGTTAATCCAGACCAAACTCCCGAAAGACCAATTACAGTGGGAGCATAGAGCAAAAATGCAGAAGAAATTGCCCCTACTGCCATCTATAAATTATTTGCACATTTGTTAAGGCCATTATATTAACAAATCCAATGGGTTAATACGGCAAATCAATCTTATCTAATAATTTATCAATATGAGAAGGCAGTTTACCATAGAGTAAGCAGCATATGAAAAGTCTGAAATGCCATAATGGAGACCATCAAATATATAAGCCAGAGCGTTGATAGGTTGACTGGCACTGACAAACTGTAGCAGATTTAGAGAGAAGCTCATAAATTGAACGGATTACTTCACTTCCTCTATAAATTGTTATTCATTTTGCAATGTTTCTCCAAAGCTAACTTCTCAATTTAGTGTATCTAACTTCTAATTTTTTTCAATTTTTCCATTCCGTTAGGATTTTCGGTTACAAAATTGAAAAAAATTGGAAGTTTGATACACTAAATTGAGAAGTTTTGAGCTTAGGGAGGACATTGAAAAATGGACGATAATTCAGGGGATAAGTGAAGTTATCCCTAAATAGAATTATGGAATGCTAAAAGAGAAGAAAATCAAAAACCAGAAATAGAAAAAGAAACAAAAAACAAAAAAAAAAAATTGGACACAATCCAAAGCAAAGGGAGATACATACCAGCAACCCAGATCTAACAATTTGTAATACTTCAGAATCATTAGTGAACAACGAAGCTAAAGAACCAAAAGACACGCCCAGTATGATAGCTAAGGAAATGCCAGTGAATAGCCCTGTCTGGGAAACATATATGACGTGTTATGAAACATAATTCCAAGGGGAAATGGGCAAAATGAAACACATTCTTATAATTGTAAAACTAAAGAAACATGCAAAATGAATCACCTTTAAAGCAAAGTAAGTAATTTCTTTCACGGTGCTGTAATCACCTTTAGCAAAAGAACTTGCAATAAGAGCCTGCAATCAACAAAGGCTCTTCAAATAAGTCGGTAAACTAATCGTATGTAAGAATGTTAACATAATAACGCAATCATGAGATTTAACAAGAACAAAAGCAAAGAGAATAATTTTTAATTATAAATATTATGTGTAATATTTTAGCCAAGAGGATAAACTACTAAATCTAACTCCGGATCAGAGGATAAAATACAGATGTCGACAGAGCAACTGCTAGTCACAAAAGGATATGGAGTACCAAAATATCTACCTTAATCTCCTTACAGAATACAAGTGTCACAGGATACTAACCATATTTAGAAATTTATGAACAAGGTTGAGACTTTAAATGTTTTTTAAGTAGGGAAGAGGTAAACTGGCGGCAATCGAGCCGAGTCGAATCGAGTATTGAATGTTAAGTTTCGCTCATTTAATTTTATTTCGAACACGAGTTGAGTTAGAGTTTATTACCGAGCTAAATTTTCTGTTCAAGTTTCGGCTCATTTATTTTTCGAATGAATTCGAGTATCTTCACGAGCTACTCAATTAACTTATTCATTTTTTATATAAAGAAAATATTATGATTGTTTATTTTTTTTTCATAAATCCATACTAATCATTAGTTAATTAACTATTGTTAAAATTTTATCATTTGAGTTAATTAAATAAATTTACTTGATTCTTAAATAATCTAATCTCGAGTTTATATGTATATTTTATAGTATCTATATAAATTCATTATGCACGTACATACACAAACACACGCACATATCCATACATACACACAAACACATTCATATACACACAAACGCACATATCTCTAAAACTAAATTCATAGTAATAATAATTCAAGTTATATCTATCATATTAGAAAAATAATTTCTTTTTCCTTAAAGTGTTTTCATTACAAAATTAAAATAATAGTAAAAAAATTGTAAAAATTAAGTTATACGAGTTTATATGAGCTTATATGAACCGAGCCATTATACGAGTATATATTGTTTAATATTCGCGTAAGTTTTTGTATTCACGTACTGCTCATTAATTTATCGAACTGAGACCGAATCGATTTTTTAGGAGTCGATCTCACGAGTGGCTTGGCTCATTTAACAGCCCTAGGTAAACAAGATAAACAAAAAAGTTTGAGATTACTCATTGTTTACCTGACCAGATGCTGCTTGTGCATCAGCAAGGAGAGATACTGATAACCACACTTGCAAGCATATCTGATGAGCTGCCATGGCTAATGGTCCTAGACGAGCAGCCATTGATGTGCTCAAAGTTATGGTCAAGACAGCGGCTAGGGTTCTCCCAAGAAGAAACCCACCTAAGCAAAAACATTATCCAGCATATTTGAGTACTCAATTCACAGAGTAGTAGACACTAAGAAAATATTAATTTGCTCATTTACCACTTGACTATTAAGTTTATGGTCAGAAGAAATAATTAAATAAAACTCTAGCATCCAGAAAAGAGTATCAGCATGTTATCCAGCTTTCACTTTTCTTTTCTTTCTTTTTTTGTTATGTATACCAGTAACATCAAAGCATCCTTAAAAAACCAGTCAATGCATCCAGAGAAACAAAAGATTTGAATGTAAATCACTATCCAACTGAATACATAATGGATATATAAAAAAAATTTGATCTAAGGTCCAAAAGAATCATCCTGTGATATTTTCCAGGCATACGAATATAGATTGCAACATCACTCTCTGTAGCAGTCCCTAGCATATAGAGCTAAAAAGTTAAAGAAGACAGTGTCCATACCAGCCATATCAGCAGCAAACACTCACCAGATTTCAGGTAGCCACCAAAATGCAAACTTTTCACACTAGGAAATGATAATACAGTCCTCTTGTTAAGATACAAGATCATCAAAAAGGAGACAATGTATCTGGAAGATGTGAAAGCACATTTTGTCAATACAAGATTATGCATAACAGAAGCAAAAAGAAGAACTCAAACAATGAAAGCACATACTGAGAAATAATGGTAGAAATCGCAGCACCAGTTACGCCCAAGTGAAAAGTATACATAAGTAAAGGAAATAAGAATACGGCTGACAAATTTCCAATTCCTGCAAATCAATTACCCACATCCCATTGAGAAAATTGAAAAACAAAAAATTATCTGATAGACAAAAAATTAGCTGAATCGCAGCTCTGCTTTGTTGTTTGGAAAAGATTTAAGGCCATTGGAATTGGCATGTGGTGAATAACAATCACTCTTTAATACAAACAGTAAGGATCTAAACCAACATGAAGTTTTATTATAGATGAAGTATCCAATGACAGCAATCAGATAAAGTGACTTCCAATTTGACGTATCATCATCCTTGCATCACTGTGGCCATATGACAAAATTCATTTAGAAAAAGAAATTATAGATAGTGTAGTTGCTTGTTCTTCTAAGTGTGATGTTTGACAATATCAACTTCTTTAATGGTATATTCCAACCGCCAAGAAGAGAAGGATTAAAGGGGGCCCCGGGGGGGGGGGGGGGGGGGTGAGATTAACAGAAAATAGGCATTACGTTCAATGTGACTAGTAGAGGGAGGCAAAGATGTGCTAAATCACAGGGTGGTTTATACAGCAATATTAGCTTTTAGCCAGCATTAAAAAGTGGCTTGAATAAGTTGTCTTCCACACCAAAAAAAATAAAAAATAGAGAGAGAGGAGAGAGAGAGAGTCTCATATGAAAGAAAATAAAAGTGAAATATTTCGCTGCCAATATTGGCCAAAACGACATGACAGAAAAAAAAAAAAAAAATTCAGACTATTTTATGAGCATAGGTCCAGCAATATTACCTAAATATCAATGAGCCCCAACTATCTAAAATAAAAAGGATTTTGACCTCAACAGATAGTGATTGCTTTAATTTATTCCTGTTTATGCTTTAAGTAAATTTTTTTAAAAAAAAGTAAAAATAAAAATTAAAATAAAAAAGGCAAGATAACAATGACCATTATTGTGGTCTATTGATTTATGTGGATCAGTGACACATGGGAAGAATAAACCTTTACTTGTCTTTAGGTTCTATCGGCAATGAAAAAGAAAAAAGAAAAAAACTGACATCTAAAATACTAATGCAGTCCAATGACCCTCATATTCACTTTTTTTGTATAAGTTTCAGAAGGTAAGCTGAACACTTGCCTAGACATAATACAGGGGTTTTTGTATCCTTAAATCCACGGAAGATGCCTTGAATGGCCAGAGAAACAACAACTGCAGGAGCACCAATTGCTCTAAGTTTAAGAAATTGTTCTGATGGAATTCGCATGGATGAAGCCTGTTCAAAAAATAATGAGCTCAGAAGATAGTCCACTTACAAGTGGAAACGGATGCATATGCAAAATAGAAATAGATGTGAGTATAAAGGTGAGATTAGCAGGAGAACAGGATCACTACCAAGAGTCCATACTAATGTCAAATTTAGAATGCAAATATTACCGGTCAACAAGAGGTAGATAATAGGAATGCACTGATATCTACTTACAGATGATATGCCCATCATGTTCAAAAATACTCCAGATCCCAAATACATTGCCAAAGCCTCGACAGTACCAATTGCAGCGGCTAAAAGCAAGGCAGTAGAGACAGAGGGCAGTAGCTTTCTTTCACCTAGTCCATCAAGACCTACACATCGATTATATCAGGTTTAGAATACAAATTCAATATTCAGGGTCATTTATCTTGTGTTTCATTCCTTCACTAGAAGTGAGGATCTCGATATGGCATGCTCTGAAGTTCATTAGAAGCTGTTCTAGCATCTATTGTAGTTTCACCTGAATTAGATCCCTTGCTTCCAGTCCTTGCTATGTCTTCAGCCACAAATGATGTTGCAACACTGAGGAGGGGAATATTGAAAACCTTCGATATGATGTTGAAAATCGACATAGAAAGACCAGCTGATGCCAACTCCAGGGGACCTTTTCATATGATTGAAAATCAAGGGCTTATTTAGTAAGCTAAAAAGGCACTTTTGCACACTATATTAACAAGTATAGCTAGACAAAGTGACAATCAGTATGAGCAAGGAACCAATAAATGAAATTCCAACTGTACGTCACCAAAGTTGTTTTAGTCCTATGATGCATGATACTCGAACTCATATCCAATATGCCTACTATGAACAACATAAGAGTAGAGCATAATCCCAAAAGTCCTAGAAGAAAGAAACTCTAAAGTCTCAGATTCTGTTTAGATCACAGGAAAATTGATTGAAAGGAAAGAAAAAATGTTAAATGCTTATGAAAGGAAGCTCATTTCTCAACAAGCAATAAGATGATTTTCCTTTCACTCATAATTTCTGGGACTGAAATGGAGCCTTTGTAGATCAGTCTACATGCTACACATTATATTGCAGGCACATTGCTTCAAACAAATCAGTAAAAAAGAAATTCTAAAAAAAAAAAAAAGAAACTCCCCTGATTATGGAAGAAACACCTTCCATTGTAGTAATCAGAGCTAAATATACATCTGCTCAATTTTGACTAAACCAGACAACAGAGTCAAAGCTGTCAACATTTGATGGCCACTTATACATATCAACCAGAAGAATAATGATATATGTCAACCCCATGTCCTCCCAAAATTGATGTAACTTTTAAAATCACCATTGGATCAAAAGTTAATAATGATCTATCACAAATTCAATTGTGATTTTAAAAGTCACATTAATTTTGGGTGGGCATAAAGTAGACATAGAGTTGACATGTATCATTATTCCATTAAGAATCAAGGCATAAAACAGCTAAATAAGACAAAACAAGCATAACCCTGATAAAAAATAAGAAACATTGTTAAATCATAGTGGTTTATTGGCTAGAAAGCACTCCTTGAGAAAAACTAACCCAATCTTCCAATGAAAGCAGTTTCCATCAGTTGTGCCAAGGGCTCGATTGCTTGTCCAGCAATTGCCGGTAAAGAAAGCATTATAAGCTCAGTTTGAACACTAGGTGGGCGTGATTCACTGCTTGTAGGTGTCCCATCAAGCTCGCTGTGGAAACAATTCAGGATTTCAATCATTTATGTACAAGATTCACAATTCTAGAATCAAAAGATTACATCAAACTTCAAGATGATTCTAAGTAGCAAATTTGTGCAAAGAAAAAAGGTTTGTAAGTCATGAATCTTACAAGATTCTCTCGCTAGAATCACTCAACTCATAATCTGAAGTTTGTTGCTCACTAATCAACCCGCAACGCCTAGCAACATTGTTGCAGCTCAATCCTCTGCGACCACCCACCACAAAAAAATGATCATGACCCACTTTCCTTGAGGTTTTGGACCAATAATTTTTTGCCACGTTCTTAACTGATCTTCTTTCACATCTCTTAACTTTAATATCACAAGCCAATGAACCAGAGAGACGAGTTATCGACATACTGCTGAGAACCAAACTACAAAGAAGTCGGATTCAGGAGTAAAGATCTGCGGCAATCTCTCTGCAAATGATCAAATAAGAACACGTCACCAATACAGCATGTTGCTCACATTCCTTTTTGTTCAAATTTCTATCAGCATTTTGTTAATGGCTAGAATTTGAGAACATTTCTGTTTGGATGCTAAAAAAACAGAGGGAAAAGCCACCCAACTAACTAAAACGACAATGTACAATAGAGCCATCCCATATTACAGATCCCAAGACCTCAAAAACCATAAGATTAAAAAATATGTTAAAAGTTTTTCCTCAATTTTCTCGGCAACCAAATGGACAATAAAACCAGTAACAACCTCGGAAACCTCCGCTCTGCAACTGTTAACTGTATCAAGCCATTACTCCCCAAAAACAACACATTTCCATTGGGTTGCTGAGAAAACGTGAAGAAAAATAATAGAACTTCACATTTAAGAAAGTGGGCATCAGACAGAATGGTTTTTCCAGCATTTGAACAGAGAGTCAGCGCAAGGGCTATGACGGCGAAGCTTCATTGGCGAATTCGAAAATAAGGGTCGCTGAGATTACCTGAGAAGCTGGTTTTAGTCGGAAGAGAGCATCTCAGAAATCCAAGAAAAGCTTAATGAATGGTTATGATTAGTATGTGACTTAAACTACGTAACAGTACAGAGATGCTAAAATGGGTAGGTGAGCACATTGATTGCGTTGGCTTAATTAAATTTTTAAAAAAACTTTCTTTTTTCGCTAATGGTAAAAACTTGATTGGTAGTCTGTCTTAATCAGACACGTTGCGTCAGCAATAACTAGCATGAGCATTATTAGAGAGTAAAAACACAGGCCTCGTGGAATATGTCACATGATACCTTTTTTTTTTTTTTTTTTTTTTTTCTTTTTTTGATACAAACAACAAAATACAAAGAGTAACAAAAGTAGAAAAACAACATACTAAACGATGAGACAATCCAAGTCAAACAAACGACAAGCACCTCACAATATCGGAGGAAAACCAAGAAGGTAGAAATAACATGGGAATGCGACAAATTAAAGCTGCAGCCTATTAAGATAGAAAAAACATCAAAAGTACTAATACTTCTATGTACTTAGATCGAGTCCAGTTTTCAAAGAAATCGAATAAACTAAGAAACTTAAATCTAGTCCAGTTTTAAAAGAAACTGAACAAACCAAGCGATAAAACAGCGGAAAAGGGGCTTTCAACACAGACTATGAGTTTGAAGCACAACCAGATCGGGTTAAATTGAAAATTACAACACAACAAAAAACATATAAAAATACAGGGAATAACAAAAGAACAAAAAATAAATGCACTAAGCAGATCCACTGGCAGAGAAAAGCGCTGTGAGATTGGTGGCTGGCCGGAACAATTGGACCACTCACTGGCGTGTGAGAGACACGAGCCGACAATGGGTACTGGTGGAACAGAAACCACCACAGAAAATCGACGAGAATGGTGGAGAGCAGAGGATGGGAACACGCGCGGTAGGGAGCAGTGCACGCTTCGGCGCGTGGAAGACACGTACCTGCGAGTAAGATCTACTTGCAAGCGCGTGTTGTACACGCTCCGGCGCGTAATGCTTGGACGATGGTGGGACTTGCGGCGGAAGGCAGCGGGGAAGCCCATAGACTCAGTGGAGGGGTGTGTGTGTGTTGGGATAAAGCCTCCGAAGAAGCAGATAAGACCTCCAAAGAGGCGACCTCAAAAGAAGCAATTTTTACCTCTGAAGAGGTAGGAAGGGGTGGAGGAAAGAGAAAGAGGGGAGAAGAGGGGGAGGAGGAAGAGGAGGGAGAGATTCCCTCCTCCTCCCATGGAGGCCGAAGACAAAGATAAGGGAAGGGGAAATTTGCCGTGGAGAGAGAAGAGAGCATGAGAAGCTTTTTTACTTCCTCAATTACATGATATTCTTTTTTTTTTTTTTGGTGGTTTACATGATACTCTTTTCACATTCATAGATTAATGTTTATGCAAAAAATTTCATGTGGATGTGTTAACACTAAAAATAACATGAATAGAATGATAATTTTTCTTTTCTTTTTCTTTTCCTGGGTAGGGGAGGGTTAGAATGGTAATTGTATAAGCTAATAGTAAGATGATGTATGTAATACTATTAAATCACTATATAGTACTTCAAATTCTTAGCAATGAATAGATACTCTAATTTTAGCAGCGGTTTTAGAACATTCTTATTCAGTTTATTTTTTTATTTTTTTATTTTGATGATAAAATTATTTTTTTTTACTTTAGTGAGTAACTTTTTTTAAATATCTACATCCGGCTCTCTAAATTAAGAATCTACTTTGACTTTTTCATTTAAATATAATATTTTAAGAATTTTTTTATTGTTTCTCCAACATCCATATATTTGAACATTTGTATTTTTTTAATAATTATATATTTTAAAATTTGTCTTTTTATTTTTTTAAAGTAACGGGCATATTTTTTTGTTATTAATTCCGATTGTTGACAATTCACAAAAGTTGCTATTAACGGTCATTTTTAACATGAGACTTGGCTACCAAAAAGTTAACGGTCATATTTTTTTTCAGGCTAAAAAAATTGTAGCATGGGAACTCACTATGAATAAAAAAAAAAAAGGAACTCACTATAAAACAATTGTAGCACATAGATTAAAAAAAAAATGGAGGAGGTCTTGCGTGAACCTTCTCCTGTGTGCTTGAAACAATGAAAGAGAAAGAAAAGAAAAATAAATAAAACGAAAAAAAAAATTGGAATAAAAAAAAGTTAAAAAAATTAATATTTTATTAAAAAAAAAAAGAATAAAGAGTAAAATGACTTTTTATTAGTAAGGAGTATGAAATGCTCTATAATTTTTTTCTCAAAGTAAGGAGCCGATTGAGAGCAATAAAATGATTCAAAATTAATTTTAACTCTTTAAAATATAAAAATTCTTACAATAGAGAGTCATATAAAAATGTTCTTAAACAAAAGGTTTAGTGACCCAATTAAGGCAATAATGGAGTTAAATCAAATCTTGTAAATGGAGTAGTTTGACTTAAAATTAAGCCAAATTTTCTAAGAGAGACGTGTTTTTGTTTAATGACCCAATTAAGGCAATAATGGAGTTAAATCAAATCTTATAAATGGAGTAGTTTGACTTAAAATTAAGCCAAATTTTCTAGGAGAGACGTGTAGAACAACAAAGCACAAACCCAAGTCACAGCACGAGAAGTTTGTATATATTGGTCCCGCAATCACCGTGAAGAGAAAAATGAGGAAAAAAGAAACAAGAAAATGGGTAAAAAAAGGGGAAAAAAACATTTTACCGTCTAAAGCTTTATTATCTTTTTACTTTTGCTTCAAATATTTAAAAATTGACAATAAAGTTCTCAAAATTTGAATGTAACTCATTTAGCCATTTTGGTCTTTTTTTAACAAAAATTGGCTTACATGCGTCGCACGTATTTTTTTGTGCAAACTTTTTAAAATTGCTATAGGTACACGCGTTTAATTTTCAAAATGCCTTCGTTTACCCACCAAAAAAAAAAAAAAAAAGAAAAAGAAAAAGAAAAAAAGATTGGGTGTGCCCAGCCGGCCCCTACATTCCGGTCCGAATAGAAGTGGCTAAACATCCCCCCAAAGAATTTGGGGATGGTTTTGGCCACCCCCATTACAGTTAGATGGGGGTGGCTGAAGCCACTTTTTTTTTTTTTTTTTTCAAAGAAAAATTGGGTCATTTAAAACTTTTCAATCCTTAAAAACATGTGCAACGCACGTGAGTCTTTTTTCGTTAGAGAAGATGTAAATTATTAACAGAATGGTTATATTGATAATTTAAAAAACTTGGTTAAAGTAATTTGTAAATTTTTAAGCATTGGATGCAAAATAAAAAAAATGGTACAACTTTTCCCCTGCCTGGGGGGTTTAAAATATGTTTTTTCCCCAAAAAAAAAAAAAAGAAAAAGAAAAAAGGAAAAAACTGGTTTTACCCCTATTGAATATTGCATAAGATATGTCCCCTACGGTCGAATCTCCCTATAGCATTAGAGTTTGGGTAAGTGACGGCTCAAGTGTTTAAGAGTTTTACTTTAAAAAAAAGGAAAAAAAGTGTTTAGAGTTTATTTGCGCATAAATACACTATAATTCTGTTTTTAGCTATGCATAGGGAGCTTCTCTTCTTTCTCAGAAAAGAAATATTGCATAAGACGTTATCCAATTTTTCCTTTGAAAAAATAACCATTACTTTCTTAGCACATATGGTTTGACTTGAAATCAAACAAACCCTTCTGTTTCAAAAATTATTGCGGATGGTACTTAACTTAATTCATTTGATAAACACAGTTAATATTTTCGTCTATATTCTGTAAAATAGTCTAACGGTGTAGCACATCAAATTCACTCACAATATTACACGTGTTTTATATGCCTCAATAATATTGTGTAAAAAAAAAAAATTAAAAACGAAAGAAAAACACAAACAAAACAAAATTTAAAAAGAAAATTAATTAATTAATTATTTTTTTTCTAGGGTAGTCGAAACTACTTCTGGCCATTTGAAGATAGTTCAACTATTTTAGGATAGTTTGACTACCCCAAGTGTGCAAATGAGGTGGCAAAAACCACCTCTGGCCTTTTTATTTTATTATTGTTATTTTTTCTAATTGAATAAGGAAGTGGGTTATAAGGGAAGATTTTTACCACTCTTGATTCGAAAGAAAGAGAGAGTGGAGAATCCTAAAACCGAAAAAGGGGTGGGCTCCCCAACAATAGACCCAAATGAACAGAAATAGTGCAAAAATATAAACACAACGTAGGAAATGGGTCAAACAAGTGACCCGATCCTCTCAAAGGGCCGCATAAAGCGGTTTCAGAAGCAAAATGAGTACAGATTAAGGCAAGTCTATCTGTACTCCCGCTAAGCAACTGCAACAGCCACCATAAGCAGACTAAAGTAGTGAATGCACTGTTCAAGTCAAATCAAAGACTGAAGTAGAGAGAGACCAACACAAATAACGGATCAAAAGTCTTCACCATAAGGTCAAACAACATCAACTTAGGGAGACAATAACTTAACACAAACAACAAAAATACAAGATTAAAAACAGAAACATAACAAAAAATCCAACAAACAGCAGCAACGGCGGTGTAGGGGCGGAGGGAGGTCACTGGTTGGCGTGTGGGGATCCACGCGCTGGCGAGTGAGATCCACTCGCCAGCGTGTGAGGTCCACGCTCCGGCGCGTGGGCATCAGAAGGTGGCACGGCCGGTGGTGGAAAAAACGGACAGTGCCGGTGAGCACAGTTGAGTGGCACGTGGTGTGTTGGGTCTGACGGAAGAAGGAAGATCTAGCTTTGAAAAAGCCCATCTTAGAACCAAAGCAGATCCGGCTAGCTACGCAGTAGGAGGCGCGGTGGAGAAGGTGGAAGGTGCGGCGGAGAAGGCGGATGGTGCTCACCGTGCAGAGGAGGAGATTGGCTACCAAGAGGGAAGAAACACCAAAAAACAGCACAAAAACGAACGAAAAAAAGGGAAAAAACGAAAATAACATAGGAGAAGGGAGGAGGGAGAGATGAGGAACCATCCCTCCCTTCAAAACACTAGCAACCAACGGAAAAAGCCTCACTAAGGAGGTGGAAAGTACTTACTCCCTAGAGAGAAGGTGAAGAATCTCTATCTCTGGCCATTTGAAGGTGGTTCAGCTAGTAGTAGGATGTAGCTCGAGTCACCCCATGTTTGTTTTTATTCTAGTTTTTTTTTTTTTTTTTTTTTTTTTTTATGAAATTTTCTTAGTTATTTTTTAATAATATTTTGAGTGAGATGAACTCTAAACTGACGGTGCCTCATTCCTCTACTTTGTTCTAGTTTTGTGTAAATGTCTTGTAAATTGTATGATTTCTTTTTTAAAGAGCCAATGTAGCTTCCCTCCCTCTCCACCACACGCCCCCCACGGCCCAACCCCGCCCCCACCTCCCCCTCTTATGGTTTCTCGGAAATGCTATCTTTTAGAATTGGGGCATGCATTGCCTCCAAGAATAATGCAACACATTTTCACTTTCACATTTTCTAATATAATTTTTAAAATTATCATTAAATTAATTTGAAATGAATTAACCACGTTAATGGAAAGGTGAGTTTGTAGCTAGCATTTCTCTTGGCTTAAAGCAGTCAGACAATACCCCAATGGACAATGAAATTTGGTGCAGAAGTGATTTCAGAACATAAATGGAAAATTTTCAACCACAACGACCCTGAAAATGACTGGAGAGTCTAGTCCCCCCCTGTATAATTGGAAAGATGGTCCCTAGTAGGCCCGGAAATGGGCATGAGGTTGAGATTTCTTAAATTCTTATTAGGTCCCAATCTGATCCTTGCAAAGTCTGGTTGTTTATTTATGATGTAACTATTTGATGAACAATGTTCTTCACGTTTATATTTATATTAATATAAATTACTTTTGTGATCTTTATTCCATATGAAACTTAACCACACATACATGTATATTGGGGAATTCAGAAACTAACATAACTATAAGACAAATTTAGATATTTATAAATTTTTATGATTTGATCGGTACTTTAATCAACCAAAGTAATCGATGGATTATTGGAATACCATATTAGAGCACTCACATTCAACTCAACAAAATAGCTTTTTAGCTATTTTGTTCAGTTTTATAACAAAAAATTCTTAAAAAAGCTCTACATCTAGCTCAGCAAAGAAGTTAACAATTAACTGAGTTATTACAATACTAAATAATTTTGCTGAGTACTATAACTCAACAATACATATTTTTATTATAATTAATAAAATAATCATTTAATCACATCTCTCCTTTATTTAAAAATTATTCTCTCCTCTCTCTCTCTCATCGTCTCCTTTTTTTTTTTTTTTTTTCTAAGCCTTCATCTGTGTACTTCAATGCTACTTCTTACACTCACCAAAAAAAAAAAAAATCTACCTTTTTCATTTTTTTTTTAAAAAGACCATTAGAAAATTATAAATTTTTTAAAAAATATGACTTTTAGAAAAAGACAGATTTAAAAAAATATGATCATTAGAAAAAGATAATGTTTCAAAAATATGATTGTTAGAGAAAGATTAAAGAAAAAAAAAAAGATAATGAATATTTAAATGGAATAGTAAAATTTTTTAGCTAAAATACTGAGCCGGATGTAAATTCATTTGAAAAGTTGATAGCTAAAATAAAAAAAATAATCTTTTAGCTAAAATTTAGCAAAATATTTACTATATCGGATGTGAATGCTTTTACATTCCTCTAGGCCTCTAAGGCCTAGATGCTGGCTAAGCCCACATCGGACACAAGACTAACCGCAGGTACACCCCTCTCCATGGGATGTTCTTTGACCTAGGATCCATGCACTCCCCTTGATATACCCCACACACGATCACGCTCAGATCAAACTTTCCCCCCTTTGGACTAGCTTTACTCTCCCTCTTCATTGACTTGTGTCGGAGTGCTTACGGCCACCTTTCTTTTGTAGGTAGAACTTCTCCCTGAAAAACGATCTAAAGTCATTATAAATGTCCCTTGCATATGTTGGAAATAAATTCGGATGATGGAAAAATATCTTGTTAATACTAAATAATATTAATCCGAAATTAACAATGAGATAAATAGAATGTAAAATATTAAAATAAGAGTAAGGAAAGATTTCACAATGCTATAGAATCACGCAAGAGTATTGTTTTTAAAGATTAATTTTGTGCTCTTCGAAGTATTCAACTCAGTGCGATTGAGTTTCTTGACATGTAACCTTTCAGGATTAAACTATATCGTTTACCTTCGTTAATAATGCACTTATAAATACAAAGGCCAAATGAACAATATAATGAAGACGGCCATTGTAAATTCAACCAATGGGGTGTTTGAAGAAGCTCTTTCCAGACAACCAGAAATCTGCCATGGGGCCATTGATGAAGACATTGTTTCCAGCATCAGAGAGGGAGTGGCCAAAGATGAACAATGCCACATGTTTCTCTGGCAACTTAGCAAGGCAAGTGGATGGAATATTGAGAAGGCCCAATATGCAAAAGATTGAGTTTAGAAAAAACAAAAAAAATAGTAGTAGGCCAATTAAGGAAGTGAGCTATTTAAAACTCTTTTGTAGTGGGGTTGTCTAAAAACAAATCATAAAAACAAGCTAATGACCATACGGTCATAACGTCAAAACCGTAAAACTTGTTAATGATCAAATGGTCAAATGCCATTCAAATTAATTTGTTGAAGGCCAACGGTCAAAATCGTAAAAATTAGTTAAAGTTGATTTGTCTTTCCTCATAAAACTCACGAACAAAGCCTTAATATCTAAAGGTAAAAATGTTTACTCAGAAAAAAAAAAGGGTTAAAATGTTTGAAAAATAGTAATAAAATTGTCAATAAACAACGGTCAGAAAATAAAGATTGTTTGCAACACTACAATAATCTCTCATATGTTACAAATATTATAATAAGAAAAAATTGAGAAAACATACCTTAGTATGGTTCCCGAAGGTTTTAACCGTACTTAGGATGAAAAAGCAGAAACTTAATGAATCATAATAAAATTAAATTCCTTTAACTAAATTCACAAGTTGACCAAACTTATCATCCGAAGAACTTTCTCTAAGTTTTGGTTGTTCTATAGTGGGTTGACGCCTAATACACGCCATATGCTCCTGAGTTTCATGAGCGCTTTAGAGATCTATCTAAGTTTAATAAGAGGCCGTACCATATTTACACTCACATAAATAGCATCTATCAAGAGTGTGTGAAAATAATTAATAATATATTTACACATATTTTATATGTAAATGGACCATAAATGAAAACAATAATTTTTTGTAAGAGAATTGCCTTTTGATTGTTGCATACGCTTAAAATGAAAAAATAACTGTGATAATACGATGTTGACTCCAAGAGACAGCACCATGTGCTTTGGATTTTGAGCAATTCTTGTCCTTAATTTCAAGGGTTTATGGCTCCCACGGCCAGAAAGAAAATGGGTATCCGGAACCTTTTTTTTTTTGAAGTAAGGACTAATAAGGAAGGGTTACAGGAGATCCAAAACTATAAGGGGTGGACTTTTAAACAATAAATCCAACACAGACATACAGTACAGAAGAAATAACCAAGTAAATGTAAAATGGGTAAAAAATGACTTACTCTTCTAAATTTTGGACAGAAGCCAAGAAAAAGGCTGTCGTAGTAGTAATTATCATTTCATTTGTAGCGACATTTAGACTATTAACAAATATTTTTTATCATCATTAAAGACCAAAATTTTTTAAGTATAACCAAAGTGAAAGGAGCATGAGGGCACAAATCTTGAAAAGCCCTTCAGGCTTCAACCCTATGCGAAGGAACACAAACTTCAAAAAGATCCCTAAACCCTCCTATAACCTCGCTCGAGAGCTACATGGAAATCCAGCCCTTTTCAAATCAAATATACTTTTTACAATGACAATTTAAGCCAAAGAAATGGTTTTTTTTTACCATAAATTAATTTCTACTCGCAAAATATTTTGTAATTATTTTTTATTTAATGTCGAGACATTTCTGTACTAGGATATGGAGAATAAAGAAAGACAAAAAGAGGCTCCCAAAATATTGGAAGGAATAAGAAGCTTTATGTCCAATTGCACTGCTTTGTTAATCAGAAGCGTATAAGTAATACAACAATGTTTATGCAATGAGGTGCGTGGGCCTCCTGAATTCGCACCACTAACATGTATGGCATGTTACATGTTTATTTATGTCGGTTGGGGAAAAAGTTGAAAGCGACTAGCACTAATATTTTCGCCATACGAACAATTTTTTTTTTTTTGTTTTGTTTTGTTTTTGATTTTTGTTCTATTCAAATCTGTTAGGTAATACTTGTTATTGGATGTTAAGAGTATCTAGGCCTAGCTAGTCAAAGATTATTTTAGCTAATTCAGGTATAAATTTTGGTAAAAATTATCCATATTAATTCGGCTAACTAGTTTATTAAAAACTTTGGTGAGCTACTCACAAAATGTCAAAAAAAAAAAAAAGAAAAGATTTTTTTTTCTCCTCTCAATTAAGGAAGAATACATAATAAAGAACTTTTGGAGAAAAAAAGTTTAAATAGAATAATAAAAGTGGATAACTTAAATAAAAAGTGAAGTGCAAGTGCTTTAAAAAAGTGGATAGTTGAAAAGAAGAAAAAAAAGTAATTATTTAGCTAAAATAAAAAAAAAAAAATTATTGAATCGGATATGAATTCTCTTAGTGATTTAAAATGAAGATGAGCTCAATTTGAGTTAAGCTACCTATACACCATGATGCAATGATTTGTTATGACCTAGGATAGATTGGCGTAATCATAAACATGGCATAAGCTTGGATATGATACAATGCTTAGAAAAATTATATTCATGAAAAAAACAAAGAAGAAATAGGAGTAGGAATTTCAAAAAAGAGAAATGCTATTTTTTTTTTTTTTAATCTTCTGTCAATTTCTATTTATTTTCATGCATATTTTTCTAAATCTGCCATTGATCGAATATGTAGGAGGTCCTACTGATCTAATTAATGGTAGATTTGAAAAAGAGATAAATAGAAGATATACGAGAGATTAAATAGTAGCATGTCTCTTCAAAATATTATACAATCATTAAGGATCGTATTTTATAAAGTGAAAGTATGACTAGAATCTCTTTCTAGTAATATTTATTAATTGGATGCCTTATTAAATTAGGGGCCTTAGGCGGCCGTCTAATCCGCCTAAGGCTTTAGCCGGCCCTGATTCTTGTGCAATGGGTTGATCTTGCTTTCCATTGGTAGTGCTCTTGCCTTGTGTGGTTTCCCTTGATACGTGGGTGTCCTTATTATGTGCTAATGTGATTTGATCATCAATACCCCATACAGTCTTAACAGGAGGTGACGAATGTTGAGAGTGTCGCGTAGCATAAGAAGCGGGTGGTGGATAATGGTTTGGTCAACATGGTCGGCGCCGGTTGATCTATAATTGAAATAATTGAACAAGCAGCTTCTTACTTGCAACGTGATCCAGTACAAATTAAGTGAAAATCAATTTTGATATATTTTGTACGCGTGTGAAAAAAGCAGGATTAGAGCTAGGATAGATAATTAAGTTGCTTCTATGTTGTCACACCAAAAAATAGGATGATGTGAGGAGAGATACCCAAGCTCACTTAGTAGCGACTGTAACTATTGAACCTCAGGGGCGGCATTTGCCAAGTATTGGTATTCAGCCTCTATGCTACTCCGAGCAACAATTATTGCTTATGGAGCGATGGTCATGAGAATTGCCTACCCAGTCAAAGTCCGAATAGGCAGCATTATTCATGGAAGAATGTTAATTTATCTCACCTAGCATTGTTGTCTTCATGCAATTTCTTCTATTTCAATTATTAACTATGATTTTTGAGCTCTCAATTAATGGGCAAGAAAAACACAAACCCAAAAAAAAAAAAACTGAAAATTTTTCTCTTGTATTTTAAGCACCCTTCTATTTGAGAAAGAAAAAAAAATTATATTCCAAAACTCAGCAGTTCAGCACATTAGTGAATTGGTATCAAAAAATCCACCATGGTACCAATCCCATGGTCCCCCAATGCCAAGAAACCGACAAGCCAGCTCAAGAATCTCGAACCATGCACAAATGGCTACCCCAAAATTGCCTATGATTGGACATTTCCTCTTAATTAAAGTAAATACTAAAATTTAATTTGATTTCATTGGTTCTATGTTGACTTCATAGATATCAAGAAAAAATGGGTTTTGAAATTATGTTTGGATGGTTTAAAAAAAATATTTGAGTAGGGTATTATATTTAAAAAATAAAAAATATTATATTTTAATTATTAAAATATATTTTTTTTTAAAAAAAAGAAAAAGTTGGGGTGGTTCGAAACCACCCCCAGGGGGTGGCCGGACACCCCCAGGGGGTGGCCGGACCACCACCAGGGTGGCTTGGCACCCTCAAATTTTTTTTCCTTTTTCAGTTTTTATTTTTTTCAAAATAAAAATCTAATTTTTATATAATTTTTTTATATTATTTTTTTTGATTGGGTTGAATAAATTTGAGTTGTTGAAAATTGTTGACTTTTATAAAAAATTGAGAAAAATTGAGTTAAACTAAAAAGAACTTGGTTCCCAAACTAGTCCTTGAATGCCTGGATTTTCCTAGGACAAAGCTCATTGACATGAAGGCAACAACACACTATTCTCTACGGAAAAAAAGCCATAGTTATAAGAATACTAACAATAACTTTTCTTAAAACTCATTTTATTTTTTAGTGTAAGAAAAATTGTTAAAAAAAAAAAAGAGCATTGTAGCAACTTTCCTTAGCGTTTTTATAGTTCCTTGGTATTCCATAAACTATAAAAACGCGAAGGGAACTAAAAGTTGCTCTCTTCATCTAGGAAATCAAAAGCCGTTCTCTTAGCATTATTTTAATATAAAATGTTTTCTCTTTCATCTTTCTTTCGTCTATCATTTATTTTAAACAATTTTTAAATGGTTTTATCTTTTTTCTCTCTTCCCTAAACATTTAATTTAAGTAATATTTAAATGGTATAGATAAATGATAAGAGAAACTGTTGTTGGACTTATTTGAATAAGGAAGTAAAAAGCAGTTTGATTTCTTACATTAAAAAAAAAACTAAAAAAAACTGGCACTAGTGCTCTAAGCCAAATGTTGCTTGTTTAGTATGTAATCATAAAAATAATATTACAACACAACACTGCATTTATTTAGATGACAACAATCTTATGGTTTGCAATGAAAATTTAAATTTTGTTCATATCATGTACGTGTAGAAAGACTACGTACGCCCGAGGGTAAGGAATGGTCAGCCCGCGTTTTCTAATTAAGGAATCGCATTTACGTGGCCCTTGACATTACACCACTAATAGTTGTTTGGATTAGCAATTGGCCGGAGAATAAAGTATTCCAATACTAAAGCCAAAATACAACTTAAGGAGTGGCATCCCACAATGTAAGAAGATAAGGAACATATGGCAACGTGGAAGTATAGTAATTAACCTACAAGTGGTTTTCTCTTCCTAGGGTTTTCTCTCTGAGAAGATACTAGTTGTGAGGGTTCATCTCCAGTTGCTTCAGTGTGGGGGTTTGTTCTAAGTCTTCACTTCTACGTCCTTTCTGTTGAGGGGATGACGGAAGACATCAACAATCTCTAGCATCGGCAATCTCGGCCTCTGAAATGATGATACCCTCCTTCTCTCCGTCGGAAAGAGTGAGCCTTCCACAAAGCTAGCCAAGGGTGATTGGTGCTTTGTGGGGCGTTTCATTATTGATAAGAAGATAAACAAAGAAGCCTTCAGGTCCATGATGCTGCGACTTTGGAACCTTCATGAAGGGGTGCGATTCCAAGAATTACAGGAACATCTTTGGCTGATTGAATTTGCAGCGGCTGATGATAAGGACCATGTTCTCCTGGGGCGCCCGTGGTTATTCGATCGTCATCTTTTCGTGCTGAATGATTTTGATGGTAGTATCCCACCATCACAAATTACTTTCTCTTCCTCCCCTTTTTGGATTCAGATCCACGATCTTCCCCTTATTTGTGTGACGAGGGGTGTGGGTCTGAAGATCGGCGAATCTTTGGGGGAAGTTCTTGAGGTGGACGTCCCAGGCGATGGGAGGGGCTGGGGTCGCAACCTACGTATTCGTGTCATCCTCGACCTTTGCAAACCACTTGAGAGAGGCCGCACTCTCTTGTTGGGAGGAACCCAGCATTCTGCTTCTTCGACAGAACGTCAATGAGGGCCATGGATTAGGGCTGACGTATCTAGGAAGACTCTTGGGGATCTCGGCAGGACCAAGCCCGACCAAGGCCACGGTAGGGGGCAAACATCTTCGCCGTCCACAGTGCCTCCAGCTAGTGATGGTGGAATGGTGCCGTTTACGAAAGTAACAGAATCTGTCGTAACGCCTCTTGTTTCCATGGACTTCAATGTGAAAGTAACGCCTGGATCACCAACGTCTCTAATGATGGATCCTCCAGACGTTACGAAGATCAGCTCCGCGACTCTTACAGGTCAGCCAGGCGTTTCGTCAGGGTCCGCTTCAACGGTTCTTCCAGATACTTTCAATTCATGCGGGAAGTTAATGCAGCCTGTAGCCCCTCTAGTAACGGCTATCCCATCTTCAAAACCGTTGGGTCCCAGCCCGCACTTGGAAGAGAGGGTCCCCACTTATGGGCTTGCCCCTGCACCCAATAGGCCTTTGATTTCTGAACGGCCCAAAAGGCATGTTTCTCAGCCCATGACTTATAGTAGCTCCCCTACTACTCCAAGGCCTTTACAGGAGACTCAGGCACTCTCAAAGGCACCATCTCTTTTCTCAGTTGGTGTCGTGCAAGGGGTAGATGGTGGTCGCAAACTTAGTTGGAAACGGAGGGCACGTGCATGGAAGGGCGGTGCAACCAAGGAACAAGTTGCTTCAGTGGGGCCAGGAAAGCGTAGCACTGCTGCTCCTCCTGAGGAAATTCTTTCTACACTACAAAAAAAGGATGTATCTTGACGGTTTTTTTATTGACAGTTTTTAAAATCGTCAGGGAATTATTTTTTACTGACGGTTTTTACAAACTATCAGTAAAAAAATTCTTTCTGACGGTTTAAATTAAAACCGTCAGGTTTTTCTCTGACGGTTTCAACNGGCAAGGATATTTGGGGCGGGCGGTAAAAAAAACCCAGCGCCCGCCCCAAAATTTTTCTCTCATTCTCTCCTATTTTCCTCCCTGCTCTCCCTGCTCTCAGACTACCGCATCTACCTCCCTGCTCTCCCTGCTCTCAAATCTCTATTGCTCAGTCTTTTTCTCTCATTTTTCCTCTATTTTCCTCTCTTTTTCTCTCGGCCGGATCTCCTTTCTCGACAGCAAAGTTCTCTCACGGCCCACTACCTACCCGTACGTCGTTCCACCACGCCCACGCCGCCGCCGACTGCCGCCGTTCTGCCCAAGTCCACGCCGCCGCTGACTGCCGCCGTTCTGCCCATGCCCACGCCCTCACATTTTCAGGTAAGCTCGTCTCTCTCTCTTAGGGTTTGGTTGGACGAGTTTTGGGAAATATTGGATGGATCTTTTGTGATGCTTCAAGTTTTATATTTTTTGGTTTGGATTTGTGTAGATTTTTGTGTTGTGTAGTGTGTGTGGTTCTGTAAAAAGGAAATGACGAGTAGATTTTTGTGTTGTGTAGTGTGTGTAGTTTCAACTATCATTTGATTCAGCCGTCCACCAATTCAATTCTAATACAACAAAGACACGACAATTCAGAATTTTCTTTTCTTTTCTTTCTGTTTTCATTGATTTCTAGCAGTAGTCGCTGCTCCTTGAAACTGTAAACTGCACTGTGAAATAGTACAGAGGAGACAGTCTGTAGACAGATTGAACTCAACATTCAAAATGTAATCAGCCATTATGTAACTGCTTTAGGAACCTTTTATCCTAGGAAATCTCCTTAATTCAAACACAATTTAGGAACCTTTTTTTTAGGTGAATAAATTCCTGAAAAACAGATTTAAGCTTCTTCTTTTTTGATTTTTTTTCTCATCAATGACTTCAAAAAAAGAGTTGGGAGGGAGGGAGTCCCACTTTCCTTAAATATCTGATTCTCTCCGGTTATTAGGTTAATCACCCATAAAAATAATCATTTGGGTTTTATTTTTTTTTTCAAAGGGTTAATGACAATACATGTAGCCTCATTGATGTTCTGATAAGCTTGTTTGGCCATCATTGATGTTCTGTTTGAGCCGTTATTGATGGCATAATAAGTGAAAGCTTTATACACTAATAGGGTACTTGTAAAATCTTCTATATAAATTCTGCTTTTCTCATTGCTTCATTCTTGTCAGTTTGGCTCATTACTCATTCATTTGGTTTATTTTTGTTGGTTGTTAGATTATCTCAGTTCAAGGAGCAGGGATTAAATACTGAATTGTACTATAAAAATAAGGAAATGGGGGAACTTTCAGCATTGTGCCTACAGTGCTATTAGGTATAACTTGTGGACTTTCAATGTGGTATTGATATTCAAAATTTCTTGTGCTAATTTCCTGATATTTTGGGTTTGTGAATAGTGGGGAAGCAACTGTGTTGGAGGTCAAGGTTGTTGAAGGTCAATGGTATGCTTTCATGAAGGAGATGAAATAGTTGTTTTGCGGCAAGCAACTATTTTCTAGTTTCTTCTCCTGTTAATAGGTGTTAATAGGGGAAGGTGGATAGGAGGGGAATAGATAAAGAATAGCTGAGATGAATAAAAAAAAAAATTATATATATAATGTATTCTCCTGTTATGACCAAAATGTGTCATGTTTGGGAGCCAATGCACGTAAATCTTTGACTTCCAATAACTTTTCAGTAAGGCCGAGTGAAATTTCTTGGTCTTTTAATTGATTTTAATTGTCACTGACAGTGATAGTTCTTAACAAGGAACTTTTTTATTACATATAGCAGCCATCATTTACAGTCCCAAGTCCTTGTTTAATTTTTATTTTTCTTGGTTACCGTCCCCTCTAATAACTAAAAGCAGGAGCCCTTCACAATCAATAAAACTTTCTTTTCATTTTGTTTACCAATCAAACATGAAATTCCATGTCTCATCATCATTCTTAATGCTTCAACAGAGGCACCTTGTCTCTTCAGAATCAAAGAGAGTCAGAGACAAAATATGGGTATTAGACCTTTGAGTTTGAAGATTCTGTATCCATCTTTAGATGCTTTGCTTTGTCTATAAAGTCAACACCTCTAGAGACTGTTTATCGCCTTATAAATCCTTTTGCTTCTTCTTCTTTGTTTTTTGCACTATAATCTTGTCATTGCCATTCGTAGTTCAAGATGGGAGAGGATGACCTGCATGTTGCAGCCTTGTTTTGGCGTATCTAATAATATGTTTAGTACTTTTGGCATTTGCAGGTATCAAATCAGGCCTTGCTTTAGGACTCTTGTCCTTTAGCCAAGTTGATCTTGAGGTCCTCATTAAGGCTGGGCAGCCACATGCACAGAGGAATGCAGGTTGTTGTTTAGTTGTTACTACATTCCAAAATCAATACTTGGTCTTCTACTTCATTTTAAAGCTTTATCAACTGCTTATTCATCTGCAGCAAAGGTTATGCCAGTTGTTAAGAACGAGCATTTTACTTTTATGTACCCTCCTCACTGGCAAATTGCTAGCAATGGCGGTATGTCATGTAATGTACATTATGTAAGTCTATATTCTGAAGTAAGATTGGTTTCTAATACTAGTGTAATTGAAGGCACTGCCCATTTTCATGGACTCAATTCTACCGACTTGGGTAACCATTCTTCTGTCAATGTTCTTTGTGCTTGCATTTGTAGAGGTGGATTTTTTTATTGCAAATGCAGTTTTATTGTTGAACAAAACAATGCATGGTTATTAGGTTATTTATTCTATTTGTTTTCTGTAGATCATCCCCAAGCTTTGTGTAATGACAATGCAGTTTTATTATATTTTTTTATATTAATATCTGAAAAAAAAAAAAAAAACTAAAATCTTGACGGTTTGGGGGCAAACGTCAGGATTTTCTTTGCCCAAACTGTCGCAAGCACCGTAAACCTTGCTGACGGTTTGGGGGCAAAACCGTCAGAAAAAATTCTGACGGTTTTGCCCCCAAACCGTCAGCAAGGTTGACGGTTTCGCGCTCCTGACGGTTTGCCAACTGTCAGGAAAAAAATGACGGTTTTCGCCCCAAACCGTTAGGAAAAAACTTCGACCTAGACCTACTTATCTGAAGCTGCACATTCGAACCCACACCGTCGCACCGGAAACACGTCCGCGAAGGTCAACACGTCAGCCTTCCCGCTGACGGTTCATGGGGGCAACGCGTCCAGGACAAAATTCTGACGAGTTTTTTAGACCAACGTCGCAGGTATGAACGGTTTGTGGCAAACAAAATCCTGACAGTTTAGGGGGGCAACGTCAAAGGATTCCGGACGGTTTTTGCCCCAACCGTCAGGATTTTAGTTTTTTTATTTTTTTTTTTCAATATTATCCTACAAAAAATATAAATAAACCCACTGATTGTCTATATA
>FXXK01000321.1:264817-309926 GCA_900184695.1 Betula pendula
CATCATCATTCTTAATGCTTCAACAAGAGCACCTTGTCTCTTCAGAATCAACAGAGAGTCAGAGACAAAATATGGGTATTAGACCTTTGAGTTTGAAGATTCTGTATCCATCTTCAGATGCTTTGCTTGTCTATAAAGTCAACCACTCTAGAGACTGTTTATGCCATTATAATCTTTTGCTTCTTCCTTTGTTTTTTGCACTATAATCTTGTCATTGCCATTCGTAGTTCAAGATGGGAGAGGATGACCTGCCATGTTGCCAGCCCTTGTTTTGGGCGTATCTAATAATATGTTTAGTACTTTTGGCATTTGCAGGTATCACATCAGGCCTTGCTTTAGGACTCTTGTCCTTTAGCCAAGTTGATCTTGAGGTCCTCATTAAGGCTGGGCAGCCACATGCACAGAGGAATGCAGGTTGTTGTTTAGTTGTTACTACATTCAAAAATCAATACTTGGTCCTTCTATTCATTTATAAAGCTTTATCAACTGCTTATTCATCTGCAGCAAAGGTTATGCCAGTTGTTAAGAACGAGCATTTACTTTTATGTACCCTCCTCACTGGCAAATTGCTAGCAATGGCGGTATGTCATGTATATGTACATTATGTAAGTCTATATTCTGAAGTAAATTGGTTCTAAATACTGTGTAATTGAAGGCACTGCCCATTTTCATGGACTCAATTCTACCGACTTGGGTAACCATTCTTCTGTCAATGTTCTTTGTGCTTGCATTTGTAGAGGTGGATTTTTTTATTGCTAAATGCAGTTTTATTGTTGAAACAAAACAATGCATGGTTATTAGGTTATTTATTCTATTTGTTTTCTGTAGATCATCCCCCAAGCTTTGTGTAATGACAATGCAGTTTTATTAATTTTTTTATATTAATATTGAAAAAAAAAAAAAAAAAAAACTAAAATCTTGACGGTTTGGGGGCAAAACCGTCAGGATTTTTTTTGCCACAAACCGTCAACCTTGCTGACGGTTGGGGCAAAACCGTCAGAAAAAATTCTGACGGTTTTGCCCCAAACCGTCAGCAAGGTTGACGGTTTCGCCTCCTGACGGTTGGCCAAACTGTCAGGAAAAAAACTGACGGTTTTGCCCCAAACCGTTAGGAAAAAAAATTCCCGACATAGAATTTTTGACTGATTGAAACCGTCAGGAAAAACCGTCAGGAATTGATTACTGACGGTTTTTAGCCTAGTTCCTGACAGTTTTAAACCGTCAGGAAACACCATTTTTTTTTTGTAGTGCTAGGGGTTCTAAGAAGAAAGGCAGATGGAATGGGAATCAAGAAGATTCTCTACCTTCAGTTTTAGAGGTGGCTGTTGAACAACCCCGCCAGTCCCAATGAGTCTCATCAGTTGGAACTGTCGGGGGCTTGGGAACCACCGAACAGTTCGGGACCTTTGCCAATTGGTGAAGGATAAGAAGCCCCGACTCTTGTTTCTTATGGAGACTAAGATTCGTGAACACATAATGCAATTAATTCGCAACAAGCTTGGTTTTGAATGTATGTTCGTGGTGGATCCTCTTGGTTTGAGCGGGGGATTGGCTCTTCTTTGGAAGGACAATAGTGAAGTGGATATTCAAAATTACTCCCTTCGTCACATCAATGCTGTTATTTCCATGGGGGATAACCCTAGTGTTTGGAAATTCACGGGCTTTTACGGGAATCCTGATCGAACCCTCCACGAGGATTCTTGGAAGCTGTTGGCGCACTTGCAGCTCTTTCACCCTCAGCCTTGGCTTTGTGTGGGTGATTTTAACGAGATTGTTGTTCAATCGGAAAAGGTTGGTGGTGCGCTACGAAGTGAAGGTCAAATGGAGTTGTTCCGCTCCACATTGGCAGATTACAACCTTAGTGATATGGGGTACCAAGGGTCAAAATTTACATGGGATAATTGCTGGGATGATGCTCACTTTACTAAGGAACGTCTGAACCGAGCCACTGCAACGGCAGAGTGGTGTTCCTTGTTCCCAGAGGTGGAGGTCTTGGTTTTGGCAGCCATCATGTCGGATAACAAGCCCCTACTGGTTCGATTTGCTGTTGAACTAGAACGTTGGGCTCGGGCAAAGCCTTTCAGGTTTAAGGCCAAATGGAATGTCGATGGAGATTGTGGAAACTGATTAAATCGGTATGGGCCAAAATGGACGTACACTCCAATTCGTTGCAGAGTGTGCACCAAAAATTATAGAACTGCATGCATGCATTAAAGTCTTGGAGTTCCTCCAAATACGTGTATGCCGAATCCATTCTCAAAAGGAAAACCAAGCGCCTCACTCTCCTCCAACAGAATGAGTATCCGTGCGACTGGGCAGAGATTAAATCTCTTCAACAAGAAATTAATTTGTTGTTGGAGATGGATGATTTGCAGTGGAAACAGAGAAGCAAACATAACTGGTTTCCGAGGGGGGGGGGGGATCGTAACACTCAATTTTTTCACTCTTGGGCGTCTCATAGGAGAAAGGTTAATTTTATTGCATCGATCCAAGATGTTACTGGAGTTGTGTGGACTAAGCCAGAGGACATAAGCAGGGTCTTCATCAATTATTACCAGGACCTTTTCGCCACTTCACATCCTTCTGGGATTGAGGAGACTATAGGGGATGTGCACCCCAGAGTCACGGCTAAGATGAATTTCCTATAGACCCAAGGCTTCACAGATGAGGAAATCGATGTGGCGCTCAAGCAAATGCACCCATTCAAATCTCCGGGATCGGATGGCTTCTCTGCTTGCTTTTACCAAACACATTGGGCTTCGGTTGGCCATGAGGTACGCAAAGCAGTGTTGTTTTTTCTGAATAATGGAACCATGGAGGGGGTTATAAATTCCACTCATCTCGTTCTCATCCCTAAGACTTCTCCAGCAACTAAGGTGACTGAATTTTGGCTGATTAGTCTCTGCAATGTCCTTTACAAATTGATTGCAAAGGTGCTAGCCAATAGACTAAAACAGACCCTCCCTTTGATTATCTCTAAAACGCATAGCACTTTTCTTCCTGGTCGCTTAATCATAGATAATGTTTTGGTGGCCTATGAGGCTCTCCATACCATGGCGTCTAAGCTCAAAGGTAGAAAGGGTTATATGGCCTTAAAACTCGATATGAGCAAGGCGTATGATCGGGTTGAGTGGGGTTATTTAGAAGCAATCATGCGCAAATTGGGTTTCGCCGATCGTTGGATTTCTCTAATCATGACTTGTGTCCGGTCTGTTACATATTCAGTCCTGGTTAATGGGTCCCCTCAGGGCCATATCATACCCACTCGAGGACTTTGCCAAGGGGATCCTCTATCCCCATACCTCTTCCTTTTGTGTGCCGAAGGGCTGAGTTCCCTCATCCTCAAGGCAGAGACAGAAAGAAAAATTTCAGGGCTCCGATTCTCCAGGGGAGGTCCTATCCTGAGTCACCTCTTTTTTGCGGACGACAACCTCCCGTTTTGTCGGTCCACTTTCTCTAAATGATGCACCATCCAAGGCCTGCTGGAAGTATTTGAAAGGGCATCCGGATAGATGATTAACCGAGATAAGACCTCCATCTTGTCCAGCAAGAATACAAGGAGGGAATTCAAAGAGCACATCCTGTCTATTATTGGAACATCATCCACTCAAAGCTATGCGAAGTACCTGGGACTCCCAGCTTTGGTAGGTAGAGACAAAAAAGAGCTTTTGCTTGTATTACGGGACGGGTCCAGGCCAAGCTCAATGGATGGAAGGAAAAGTTTCTTTCGTATGCCAGTAAAGAGATCCTCCTTAAGGCGGTGATCCAGGCAATCCCTACATACAGTATGAGCATATTCCAGCTACCTAAGACTTTATGCCAGGAATTGTCTTCCCTTATGAGTAAATTTTATTGGGGTTCAAAGGATAAAGCCTCCCCCATAATATGGAGGAGCTGGACCAAGATGGGGAGATCTAAGTTACAAGGCGGCTTGGGTTTTCAAGATCTAGAGTACTTCAATTTAGCGATGCTTGCTAAGCAAGGATGGTGCCTTCTCCAGTCCCAAGACTCTCTAGTGGCCTGGGTCCTCAAGGCCAATTACTACCCACAATCGTCATTCCTGGAAACTAGAGTGGGAACTAGAGCTTCATTTGCTTGGAGGAGTCTGTGCAATTCTCGAGCCCTTCTCGTGGACGGTTTGATATGGCGTGTAAGATGGGGAGATCTAAGTTACAAGGCGGCTTGGGTTTTTGAGATCTAGAGTACTTCAACTTAGCGATGCTTGCTAAGCAAGGATGATGCCTTCTCCAGTCCCAAGACTCCCTAGTGGCCCGGGTCCTCAAGGCCAATTACTACCCACAATCGTTGTTCTTGGAAGCTAGAGTGGGAACGAGAGCTTCATTTGCTTGGAGGAGTCTGTGCAATTCTTGAGCCCTTCTCGTGGACGGTTTGATATGACGTGTGGGGGATGGTAACTCGATTAAAATCTGGGAGGACAAATGGGTCTCTTCCCCGTCTTCTTTCAAGATTCAATTTATGGTGAGCATCCTACCTTCAGATGCCAGAGTCTCAGCCCTTATAGATGTGGATACCTGGTGGTGGAATCTGGGTCTCATTCACTGCATCTTCCAACCTACCGAAGCAACACGCATATGCAGCCTTGCTCTCAGCCCGGGGGGTCGTTCGGATTAGCTCATTTGGCGTGGCACGTCTAACAGCACTTTTAGTGTCCGTAGTGCATACCATATGGCAAAGGAACGGGCACTGTGTGATGAGGGTGAAAGCTCCTCGGCGTCCTGCAATCGTGTTTTTTGGTAGCAACTATGGACACTCCAAGTCCCAGGCGCTGTTAAATTTTTTTTTATGGCAGGTATGTCACAACCTTCTCCCTACAAAGTTAAATCTCTATCAGAAGACGGTCGTCCTAGATCCATTATTCCCCCTCTGTGGTACCCAACCGGAAACCACCGGCCATATAATTTGGGAGTGTGCCTCGGCTTCTGCAGTGTGGATGGAATGCTCAAAGAAGATTCAAAAACTCTCCATAGCGGTTGGCGATGGTCTCCAACTATTTATGATGTTCGTTGCGCAGCTTGATACGGAGGAACTGAGGTTGGTCTCTTGGCTGGCTCACAAGATTTGGCTTAGGCGGAATTCAATATTTTTGGGGGCAAATTATTCCCCTCCAGCACTGTTTGTTCAATCCACAGTGTTCCATGGACACGGTTTGGCAGGCCCAGCAACTTCACCCTCCGAGCATGGTTCCTCTGCCTTGACAGGTGCGGCATCTATGGCGTCATCCCCCAGAGGGTGTCTCCAAGGCTAATTGGGATGCGGTTCTCCACAAGGCGACTGGTACAATGGGAGTGGGCATGATCATTCGGAATTCTGAGGGAATTGTTCTGAGATCCTTGTGTGCAACGGTGTCCTTTATTACAGACCCAGCCATTGCCGAAGCCCTTGCAGCTTGGAAGGTGGGTTGTCTCTGTTGTGAACTAGGACTTCAACGCATCTTTATGGAAGGGGATGCTTTAGTTATTGTACAACCTCTTCAACAGACCGAGCCTTCGTGGTGCCCCTATGGTTAGTTAATTGCGGACACTCATTCTATTTTCAATCGTCTTCCTTTTTGGCAGGTGTTTCATGTTCAAAGGGATGCAAATGGAGCGGCCCATCGGTTAGCAAATGTTGCCCTTACTCAGTCTTTAAATTGTGTTTGGCATAATGGCTGTCCTAAATTTATTCAGGGTTATGTACTTGCTGAGCAAGACTCTCCTTTATAATGTTTATTCTAATGGATTCACACTTCAAAAAAAAAAAAAAAAAAAAAAGAGAGACTACGCCCAAAAATAAATAAATAAATGTACAGCTTTTATTACCCATGAATGAGGTTGTGTCATATGTGTACATAATTAATTGAAATTTTGTGATAACTTTCTCCAAATCTTTTTTTTTTTTATTCCATTCTCTCAATATATGTGATAAAAGATACTTAATTATGGAAAAATTAACATTTTTGTGACTCTTCACTTTGCTTCCACGTCCTTGAAAAAACCTTTACATCCTTCACCGTTCAACCGTAAAGGAGGTCTAGAATTATGACTTGAGTAGAGAAATTTAGGAGGTGCCGTATTGAAAAAACCACAACCTTAACAAATCTATTTATGTAGAAACAGTACATACACTTTACACTGAACATTGATTATGACACGATAATTGTCATTAACAAGTTGGTTTTATTTTATTTTATTTTATTTTTATTTTTATGAATAAGAGAACTCTTATAACCAACAAACAAGCATAATTACATCCTCTTTCCAGCAAACAGTTGAAAAACAACAAGGTGAAGAAACAAACTCCAAAGCCAAGCAACAACCACTCTGCACATTACACAAACTAATTAACAAAACAGCACCTACACAAAGACTAAACCAAAACACCAAATCAAACCCCCATCTGCAACAGATTCACTCGAAGCCTAAGGACCTCTAAACTTCCCTTTAACATGCTGGTATTGAAAACCTAGCTAGCTAATTAACCTTGAGCCAATCTCCCACCCAAACTGGCTAAGCAAGAGAGAGACCGAAAATAATACCTTTTACGGCTTTGGAGGAGAGAGAGAGGTATTCCGCCTAGAAGAGAGACAGAGAGAGCATCTTCTCTAGCTTTGCATCGCCATGGGAGGAGAAAGATGGTTGAAAGATGGTCTGTAGAATGAGCCATAACATTTATCTTTTAACAATTGTTAGCCATAGCGTTAATCTTCTCCCTGAGAACAAATTTCTGTATCTTGCCAGTTGAATTGATTGGCAAATCCCCAAAAATAACACGATGCGGAACCATATACTTTGGCAATCGATCCCCACAAAACTCAAGAATCTCTTTTCCCATGCATGCACTACAATCCTCCTCCTTCAACTTTACAAATGCACAAGGCGTCTCTCCTACATGATCATCACCTACTTTCCCAACAACAGCAGCCTCCATCACCTTTGGATGACTAAGCAACACCGCCTCCACCTCAAGCGTGCTAATAACTTCTCCCCCAGAAGAATTGATAATATCCTTCGCGCGGTCTTTCATTTGTATACAACCATCTGCATGTCTGATTGCAAGGTCCCCAGTACGATACCATCCACCTATGAAAGCTTCTTGAGTTGTTTTTGTATTTTTAAGGTACCCCAACATCATAGTATTGCTCTTAAACATAACCTCGCCGACTGTTTTCCCGTCGTAGGGTATGCTCTTCATGGTACTTGGATCTTTTACGTCAACACCATCCATTATAAGGTTGTGACTACCTTCACGACGTTTTATTGTTTTCATCTGTTCATCGAAGTTTGAAGAATATTGCAAAGGTTCAACAATGGCTGGGCCAAGAGCCTCTGTCATACCATATCCATGGCTCACATTAAATCCAAGCTTAGTAACCTTCATGAGGACTTGGGCTGTCGGTAATGCGCCGGCAATGATAATGTCCACCGTAGACGGCAATGGCCTCCGGTCAATGGTTGGTGCATCCGCGATTATGTTCAAAATGGTGGGTGCACCACACAAGTGAGTTACCTTGTGAGTTAAAATTGAGTTAAATATAAGTTTTGCTGAGAGATCAGTTCCAAGGAAGATATTGGTGCCACCAAGAGCAGCCACTGCCCAAGCGAAGCACCAACCGTTGCAGCGAAACATGTCAACAGTCCATAGAAACACTGGCATTTGTCTCATGTCACAGCGGAAAATTGTTGCGAGTGAATTCAGATAGGCAGCTCTATGGCTGTATATTGCTCCTTTGGGAATTCCAGTTGAGCCCGAAGTATAATTCACTGAAATAGGATCACATTCATTGTCTGGTCTTATAGGCTCAAAATCTGCTTTTCCCATTGCAATAAGGCTGTTGTAATCCAGACAACCAAGTGGGGTGTTTTTAAGGATTAAGGGTGATGTTTGATCATACTCTGCTATTAGAACAAGTTGAGGGGGCTTGCTCACATAGTATGCTCTGCTTCTCTTGGAAAGTATGCTTAGTGCTTCGTGAACAACTTCAACAAAATCATAGTATACAAAAATGATTTTGGCCTCCAGTTGCTCCAATAACAATGCTAACATGGTTGCATCCAACCTGGTGTTTAGTGAAGAAAGAATTGCCCCAGCCATCGGAATGCCAAAATGCAGCTCATAGACTGCTGGAACGTTTGGCGCAAAAGCTGTAACCTGCTCATAGAAGAAAAGTGAAGAAGGTTATACATTCATTATGGGATGATTTGGTTAGGGGCAGAGCCAGCAATTTTTACTGGAAAAGGCCAAAACATGAATGTAAAATATATTAAGATATCGGGGTCAAAGCATGAATAAAATATATATTAAGATTGAAGATTAAAATAATATATAAAAAATAAAATTAGTATCCATTTAATATTTCAATTTTCAACTTAAACACCTATTAAAATGGGACTTGAAGTTCTATCGTAACCATGTCGCTTTAGCTTTTATGTTGTTGCCCTTGCAATAAAAACTCTTTTACGTTGTTCCTGGAGGTTATTGCTCATGATTAATTTTTTAATGACAAATTTGGGTTGTTGCTCATGATAAAATTGGGCTGTTTAAGGTTTAAGTATAAAATATTTTTGTTATAATACGGCCAAGCCTTTTTTCTCTGGGTAAATAAAATTTTCAAAGGATGAAGGAGGCCAATGGCCAATACCGTCCATCTCCTCCCTCTGTTTCTGGATATGGCCAATTGGACCACCGAAGCCATTGGCCTAAACAACATTACAACGCTATTCTATAAACACTATTAGAACTTTGTTGTATTAGTGTCATGATAAGTGTTGATTAGTGTCATTATCAATTGGTTTGGGATAAGTTTGTTAGTTGAATAAAGGATCAGATGTTCCTTCTATAAAATAGGTGAGTTTGAGTTAGAGGGGGTGGGTTCATCGAGTAAAATTATGTAACATTTTGTAAGTAGCTGCAGTACTCCTGCCTAAAGTGGATTAATCTTTCAATCGAATTTCTTTTCCATTTCACAAACACAATGCAACACAACTGCAAGACCTATCAAACTCCACTAACGCTGTTGGAAGCTCAACAAATCCAAAACGTAAGAACAGTTTTTTTTTAGTGGAGAAGTTAAAATGTTCTTTTAATAAATAATGCCCTTTGGTTTCTTAAACTGAAATCTTAACTTAGAGGAGTTATTGGAGTTTATTGCAATAAAGAGGAAGAAGAAACTGTCATGTACGTTTGTTTTTAAATGCCTATATAGATAGGCATATACTAAAAGTGAGAAAGAGTGAGAGAGAGGTAAAAGGTGACTAGTTAGTAAACTAGTTCCTCTTTCAAAACGTAGTACGACTACATGGAATCCTCAAAGTAATGGTAACTGACAGAGACCCACTATTCGAGATTATAGATGGATCAGGCGAGGAGCATAATATGTCGCAGAGGCACTAGTTCACTGGAAGAGGGCATATTTGATAGGAGGCGAAGAAACTCGAAGGATAGGGATAAGGACAAGCTTTGATTTAATTTTGGTGCTTCGCTAAGGATAAGAATAAGGGGTATGATAAGTGTCGGCTACTGTCATTATCAATTATTGGTTTTGGATGAGTTTGTTAGTTGAATAGAGGATCAGATGATGCTTCTATAAAATAAGTGAGATAGAGTTAAAGTGGGTCATAGAGTAAAATTATCAAACACTTTGTAAGCATGCACCCCTATTCGAAGCGGAGTAATCTTTCAATGAAATTTTCCTTTCATTTTTACAAACACGTGCAACACAACACAAGAACAAGACCCCATCAAACTCCACTAACGCTGTGCTTCTAGAAATATATATATATAAAAACGAGCAAAGATTCCGAATTTTTGATTATTTAACGCAATATTTGTTTGGTGGTAGAAGCTAAAATATAGGGAATAAGGGAATTGGGTCACTATGGTGAAACTGATCCTGATGAAGTCATGCGCAGTACTACCTAACAGAAAAGATATGCAGACGTAAGTAATATTCCTCTCCATGGGGGGTGATGCTTAGGACCACAATACCACTCTAATTAATAAGTGAACGTCTCCACAAAAGGGACCCAAAAGGCTTTCCCAAAAGGTCAAATATTCTTTTGTACTTCTACAAAGATCAAAAAAAGGGAAGGAATCTGGTCAAAAAGTACTATAACATACATTTTTTTTAAAGCAACAAACGTATATGAACCGGCATAAGGGGTTGGCTAAATGGGTGTAACTATAAGACTTTGAATGTTTTTTATGGTCCCAAATTTGAAACTCACTTTGTGTCCATCTCCATGCTGAGAGGGATATGAAGCATGGTTCTCGAATTTACTTAACAATAGTAGGTATACGAAGTGGTTCTACCTTATAGGAGTTCTCGATTATAAAAAACATACATACATGTACTTATGTATCCTTTTTTACATACAAAACATGCATGGTATGGCACCCCTTTTCTAATTTTTGACGGAAGAAAATAGAGAGAAAAATTTTAAATTGTTGTTTAAGATCAGTTAACAAAGCAATTCTTATTTTATCTCCCCACCCCATTTTTTCTCTTCATTCTTTTGATAACCGAATAATTCATGCTTCAAATTTACTCAACCTTTAACCAATACTCTACTTCATATTAATTGTGACAAACTAAGATTTTAGATAAGAAACATGCTTGCTTATATATGAGCTTTAATCATAAAATCTTACAATTTCTACAAGGCAATTCTAATTAATAGTCACCTTCCGAACGTAAATATATTTATATATATATATATATATATATATATATATATATATATATATATATATATATATATAAAACTTTGCATAATTTAAGGTATATTTAACTCAATAGAATTTCATACAAATTATATCAGAAAGGGTGATTATTGTTGTTGTTGTGTCATTGCAAACTAACAAGAACTACAAATATTGACACATTCCCACCAAGTATATAAACATGATAATTAATTGGGTGACGAATTTGGGTGAAATACATCGATGTCCTTGTGGTCTGATGATGCTTTAATATTTGATATTTTTGAAGTTTTTCTAATTTTTTTTAATCATTTCCCATATAATATCAATTTTTTCTTGTCAATTCTTTTTATCTAGTTCCCTAGAAAATAATTACTATCAGAATCAAGTCAATGAGTACATGATTTATATATTAAGCAATTACATCAATCCATGTGGTCAATAACTTTATAATTTCTTACACACAAATTTTATAAATAATTATTATTTCTATGTTTTTAAAATTTAAAATCATAAAAGAACTCTAAACATAGTAGAAAAAAAAAAAAAAACACCATCAACCATCATGCATCAACCACAGCCACGGCCACCTTCTTTCTTTCCTCGCTTCTTTCTCTTTGCAACCGATTAATAATTATCAAAGAATCCAAGTATGAAACTATATGCTATGTTAGTGTATTTTACAATTAATTTTCTTATGAACATTGAGTCTTACTCTTTTATTTTATTTTATTTGAAAAAAGCATATGGATCTCATTCATCAATCAATATATATAATAGTGCAGATTGATCTAACAAAACAGTACAACATATATATATTCAAAAATTTATTCCATCCAAATCTTATCTAGGAAAGCAGTAACTCATGTGCATGCACATTAGTCAGTGATCATTATCCAACTTTACACAAATACTTCTGGCCTAATTTATGTTTCTTTTTGTCTTTTCCGGAATTAATTAAGGGGTTATACATATGCATCCATTCGTTACCTGCATTTTTTCTCCTAAAAAAACATAAATATGTTTGAGAATACAAAGTTGTACTAAGAATCTCTGATACTAATAGAATTAATTCACATTATAATTGAAGCAAAATAAAGATAATCATGAAAAATGAGATAATCATAAGTTGATGTGTGTGTGTAATTTTTATTTTTATTTTTTAATTTTTTTTTAATTTTAGTTCTACAAAAGATCATCTTATTTCATTTTCATGAGACAATATATAAGATGATCAGTGCAAGATCGAAGGCAAATTAACTCACAATATCACCGGGAGAGATCCCCAAGTGGACCAAAGCAGAAGCAAGCTTGATGCATCTTTCATGTGTTTGTCTCCATGAAGTTTTCCAAGTACCATAAACCATGGAAACCTTATCGCCATAGACACTCCCTGCTCGCTCTAAGAAGCTTACAGGTGACAAAGGTATGTAGTTGGCAGAGCATAGAACAACACCCTCCATTCTTTTAAGTACTTTAACGAAACCAGCAGCTTCTTCTACAAGATGCACAATAAGTGATCATCACTAATTCCATATATGTGTATATATATACAAACACCAGGGAGAAACTACTTCACTCTTCCAACTCTCAAAATGTTCTCTAATTATTTTATTTTATTTTTTAAGTCATTATAATTCTTTTAAAATCGATTTTTTACTTTTCTATTTTTTTTTCTTTTTAATTTGGAAACACTCCACTTACCACGTCTAATCTTTCTTCACTTTTACAATCATACCCTTAAATTTTAAAAAGCATAAATTTAGGATTCTTATTTTTCAAAAGTTTGCAATGTTAAATATCTCGTCCAAATTCAGCATTAAATTTTCAAAATACCCCTATCTTTTTTTTTTAATTTTATTTATTAAATCAATTTATTTTTGTAATTTTATAAATATTCTTAAGAGTATTTTAAAAATTTTTACTTATTAATTTAAATAAGAGGGTTGACATTATAAACTTTGAAAGATAATAACCTTAATTTAATACTTTTTAAAGGTTAAGGGTATGATAGCAAAAATAATGAAAGATTGAAAATTTTTCTCTTTTGATTCCGTTCGGGAAGAGAGAGAGAGGAGGGGGGGATTGGATGAATTTTGACTCCGACTTAAAAAGAAACAAACGTATATGTTTTTAAAGTGATGAAAGATTAGAACTAGTATGTAAAGTTTCCCTTTAAATTTCATCTAGATGGGGGGGGGGGGAGGAGAGAGAGAGATTGGATGACCTCTGACGCAGACCACGAAGGTTTATAAAAATAAAAAAGAAACATACGTGTTCTCTCTATCAGATTGAGATGAGGACGGAATTGCTTTATGGGTTTCATCAGCAATATCCCTAATATTTTTTAATATTTTCCTGGAGATTGAAGACAATTAGTATTTTCACATTAACTTTCCACTTTGTTTTTTATTTTGGGTCTATTAATACTGTCCTTTTTGTACGTAGGATACAATTGGCCAATATTAGATATCATAATTCAGGATATTTCAATAATTATCCATACGATATTTATTTTTGGTCAAATATTATTTTGTATAATTAAAATATTTTAATTAAGTTGGGGATATACCATATTAAGGGTGGATCATCCGTTGCCCATGCAATTTGAGATCCTCATTTTGAAGCTAATTATCTGACACCTTAATTTTAACATAAGCTAGCGTTTATTGAGAAAATTATTTAATGAATCCTAACTTCTTTTTTTTTTTTGTTGCATCAATGAGACACCTGAATTTTTTGTTGTCCATTAATTGGTGGGGAAATAAACTAGGGAACTACCATGGATATCCTCGTCAACGTACACCTGTTTGCTTTGTTATTGAACGTCCCATTTGAGGTCCGTAAATTTTGAGAAATTAACTATGAAGCAAACAAACATGAATGGAAAAGACAATCATTGGGGTTGTTTGTTAATGATTTGGCTTTGTCATTAATGACAGGCTTTTCATTGATTTGCTTTGCCTAATCATCCTAGGAAAGACAGCTATGTAGCTAGATTGCTTTGCCTAATTATCATCCTCGGGTGTCTGTTACGTACAAATGATCGAGGTGAACATCAATGACAAACACAACATAATTTTTCTCATTTTTTTTTTTTGGTGCAAATCAAATAGATAATAACAACTTCTAATACTCAAAATCAACTCACAATTTCTAGAGGCTACCGTCACATGATCAAGAGCACATATATTATTGAATTACAACATGAATTCACCCCCCCTAATTAAGGTGGAGTTCAACAAAAACAACAAAGAAAGAAAGATCTTATGTGGGTATAAACAACCAAGCAACTAGCTAGAGATCGACAAATTCCAACGATCGACAGTATTAAGACGATCTCCACAAATCATGTTACCCTTAAACCTTCTCATGCAATCACAGATTATGTAGCAGCCAAAGACGGAAATGACAGATAACCTAGCCCATCTCCTACCGCACCATCATCTGTCAGCTCTTCAATAGCAGATTTTGTAACGCACACTTATGCAAGTAAGGAAATAATGTGCAAACAAGAAAGGAATGCTCCTCTACGGAAATCAAGGAAACTTGTCAATCAACCACACAAAGAAAAGAATGACAATCAACCACAAAAGGAAGGCCATCATATCTGTAATGAATAAATCCATAAATCATGGAATTGCTTTTGTAAAGCTATGAATGCCTCATGTATATATATTACCGTGTACACTCTTGGAAAAGTATCAAGTGAGAGAATTTCAAACAATTAGTCTTTTTATCTTTTATGATATCAGAGCCCTTCAAGACCCACGTCTAAATTTTTTTTTTCTTGATCCTATGGATTCCTCTTCACCTGCAATGTCCTCAACCACTTCCCCTGCCATCATGCCTTCCCCTGCCTCTTTCATCAACAACATCTCTCACAGTGTCACAGCCAAACTCACACGTGACAACTACATCACCTGGCATTTTCAGATGACCACCTACCTACGCGCTCAGCAAGTTTATGGGCTCGTTGATGGCACGGTTGTCCCACCCACCCAAACCATCCCCAACCCAACTCCCTCCGCTGATGCACCTGATACCGTTGCCAATCCAGAATTCCTCCTCTGGGTTCAACAAGATCAGCTAGTGCTCAGTGCCATCCTTTCTTCTTTATCTGAGAATTTAATTTCTCATGTGGTTGGTTTTGCTACATCTCAAGAGGTCTGGCAAGCACTTGAACGCATGTTCTCGTGCCATTCTCGGGCTAGAATTATGCAACTGCATTTTCAGCTAGCCACCCTCAAAAAAGGCGGTTCCTCCATTATCGAATATTTCCAAAAATTCAAAAGTCTTGTTGATACTCTTGCTGCTGCAGGACAACCACTGAATGATTTTGAGCTCCTATCATTCTTGCTGGCTGGATTAGGATCTGACTTTGATCCGTTTGTCACCTCAGTGACCACCCGGGTTGATCCCATGTCCCTTGAAGAATTATAATCCCATCTCCTCACACATGAGATGCGGCTGGAGCACGACCTCCAATCTGCTGAAACTGGTTTTCCTTCAGCCAATGTTGCTGCCCGATCGTCCACTCCAAAGCACAAAGGACAATTTCGTGGCTCTTCTAGTTCCATTGGCAGCCACCACTCCTCCTCTCAGTTTGCCAACCGCAATCATGGTAACAATCGCGGTAGAGGACGCGGCAGGGGATCCTTCTCCCACTCCTCTTCGGGCACAAATTCCAGACCCGTATGCCAAGTTTGCAACAAACCTGGTCACACTGCATTGAGCTGCTACCACAGGTTTGATTACTCTTATCAAAAAGAAAATTCATCTAATATGCAGGCTTATACCGCAGCCCCTCAACACAGCAATGACCTCAATTGGTACCCCGACACAGGGGCAACCAATCATGTTACCTCGGATCTTGCCAACCTCAATCTTCAAGCAGAGGAGTACCATGGTCCTGATCAGCTCCGTGTAGGCAATGGGCAAGGTTTGGCCATTAAACATCTCGGTTCTTCAAAATTGGCTTATCCTCATATCTCCTTTACCTTACAAAATTTACTTCATGTTCCTAACATTCAGAAGAATCTTCTTTCTGTCTCTCAATTTACTCGTGATAATAACATCTATTTTGAATTTCATCCCCATTTTTTCTGTGTTAAGGATCCTCGCACGGGCACTACCCTACTTCGCAGCCAGAGTAATAATGGGTTGTACACGTTGCCCTCCATTCCTCATTCTTCTCGGTATGCTTTGGTGGGTGAACGTGCTTCCTTGGAGCGTTGGCACTATCGCCTTGGTCATCCTTCTCTTCGGATTGTGAGTCAAGTTGTTCGTACCAACGCCCTTGCTACCCTCAAGAATAAGACTTCCACCGTTTGTCATGCATGTCGGTTGGGAAAAAGCCATGAGCTTCCCTTTTATTTGTCGTCTTCAATTTCCACGCATCCTTTAGATTTATTGTTCACGGATGTATGGGGACCTTCCCCCTTTCCTTCAAATAATGGAAAACGTTATTATGTTTGCTTTATTGATGATTTTAGCAAATTTATTTGGCTATTTCCTCTTGCTGCAAAATCAGAAGTTACATCTACTTTTTTGCTCTTTCAAAAGCATGTTGAAAAATTATTTGACCGAAAAATTAAGGCTATCCAATCAGATTGGGGGGGTGAATTTCGTTCCCTCAATCCTATTTTGGCCAAACAAGGAATCTCTCATAGAATTTCCTGCCCCCATACCCATCAACAACAAGGCTCCGTTGAAAGAAAACATCGACATCTAGTTGAAACTGGGTTGTCTCTATTAGCTTCTGCTTCTATGCCTTTAAAGTATTGGGATGAAGCTTTTTTGACAGCTTCTTTTCTCATTAACCGATTACCTTCTCCGGTCACAAATCACAAATCTCCTCTTGAATTACTTTTTCACAAAGCTCCAGATTACAATTTTTTAAAAGTTTTTGGGTGTGCTTGTTGGCCTCATCTCCGTCCATACAACACACATAAACTTGCTTTTCGCTCTAAAATGTGTGTTTTCCTGGGGTATAGTTTTCAGCACAAAGGCTATCGTTGCTTACATATTCCATATGGCAGAATTTACATTTCACGCCATGTTATTTTTGATGAAACCATCTTTCCGTTTAATCTACCTTCTATACCTGATCCTCCCTCAAGCTCATGTCCACATTCGGTGCCCCTCCCATCCCATCTTCACGTCTACCCCACGCTTCCATTCCCAACCCAGCGTTCCACCCCCACTCCATTGGTGTCTTCTGCTCCTGTCATAGGTCCAGCAGCTGCTCCATCTCATAGGCCATCCCCTTCTTTGTCCTCTCCACCCGAGATGCTCCCTTTGGTCCCTGCTGACACCCACTTGCCTTCCACGGACATCATGCCCATGTCTCCTCCTCAAGAAGATCCAGCAGCTGCCCCTCATCGAATGCAGACACGCTCTAGAAACAACATCCAGAAACCCAAACAATTTAAGGATGGCACTATTCCTTATCCTCCACCCAAGGCTCTCTTCACCGACACTGCTTGTGCTGAGGTTGAACCCACCTCTTTTACTGAAGCTTCCAAAACAACCCACTGGAGAGAAGCTATGAATAATGAATTTAATGCCTTGATGCATAATGGCACCTGGTCCTTAGTTCCTCGCACATCCAACATGAATTTAGTTGGGTGCAAATGGGTTTTCAGGATTAAACGTAAGCCGGATGGTAGTGTTGATCGCTATCAAGCCCGTCTAGTTGCCAAAGGATTCCATCAGCAACCGGGCATCAATTACAGTGAAACATTCAGTCCTGTTGTGAAGCCTACAACTATTCGCACAGTGCTGTCCATTGCAGTGTCCTCCAACTGGTGTATTAAGCAATTAGATGTCACAAATGCTTTCTTACATGGTTTTTTGCAAGAACATGTGTATATGGTTCAGCCCCCTGGGTATGTTCATCCCTCCTTTCCGGATCATGTCTGTCATTTAAAGAAGTCTCTCTATGGGCTTAAGCAAGGACCACGAGCATGGTTCTCTCGCCTCAGTTCACGCCTTCTCGAGCTTGTTTTTATGAGTTCCAAATCCGACACTTCACTTTTCATTTCTGGCCAAGGCTCATCTCTTATATTTGTACTAGTTTATGTGGATGATATCCTTATAACTGGTCCTAATCCTCAGTCTATTGCAGTCTTAATCAGCAAACTACAATCTGATTTTCCAGTCAAAGACCTTGGGCCCATTCACTACTTTCTTGGTGTGGAAGTTCTTCATGATGATGCTGGACTATTCTTATCTCAAAAGCATTATATTCTTGACCTGCTGCAAAAAGCGAACATGGGCAATGCCAAGCCAGTGACTTCCCCAATGGCCTCTTCCAAGTCTTTATCTCGGTTTGACAGTGAAGCTTTCTCAGATCCATCCTTGTATCGCAGCATCGTGGGCTCATTGCAATATCTCTCTCTTACTCGCCCGGATGTGTCGTTTGCAGTAAATAAGGTGTGTCAGTTTCTGCAACGCCCCACGGTCAATCATTGGGCTGCTGTCAAGAGGATCCTATGCTATTTGAAGCAAACTTTGTATCATGGATTATTTCTTCGTCGACAATCATCTCCTCAACTTCATGCCTATTCTGACGCCGATTGGGCTGGTGGTCCTGACGATAGGCGCTCCACCGGCGGATATTGCATTTATTTGGGTTCCAACTTAATCTCTTGGAGCTCCCGCAAGCAAGCTACTGTCTCTCGCTCAAGTACGGAAGCGGAGTATCGCTCCGTAGCCAACGCCACTGCTGAACTTCAATGGCTTCAATCCCTCTTACGAGAATTGGGTACTTTTCTCTCCCATCCACCGACCCTATGGTGTGACAACCTCGGTGCAACATATCTCACTGCTAATCCTATGTTCCATGCACGCACCAAGCATATTGAAATTGATTTCCACTTTGTCCGTGACAAAGTTGCTTCCAAAAATCTAATGGTTCGTTTTATCTCTACAAAGGACCAACGAGCTGATATTTTTACCAAGCCTTTAGTCTCAAATCGTTTTGCTACTCTACGTGACAATCTCAGCGTCTTTGCCATTCCGCTTAGATTGAGGGGGCCTATTAAGACGATCTCCACAAATCATGCTACCCTTAAACCTTCTCATGCAATCACAGATTATGCAGCAGCCAAAGAAGGAAATGACAGATCACCTAGCCCATCTCCTGCCGCACCATCATCTGTCAGCTCTTCAATAGCAGATTTTGTAACGCACACTTATGCAAGTAAGGAAATAATGTGCAAACAAGAAAGGAATGCTCCTCTACGGAAATCAAGGAAACTTGTCATCAACCACACAAAGAAAAGAATGACAATCAACCACAAAAGGAAGGCCATCATATCTGGAATGAATAAATCCATAAATCATGGAATTGCTTTTGTAAAGCTATGAATGCCTCATGTATATATATTACCGTGTACACTCTTGGAAAAGTATCAAGTGAGAGAATTTCAAACAATTAGTCTTTTTATCTTTTAGACAGTAACCGTCAATACAAAGCTCTCATCGTCAGGAAGAACCTACTGAAATTTTAACGAAATGACCGACCTATCAATCTCTTACGGAAGTGATTACGTAAATGCCTACATTTTCTTTTTCTTCTCTCGATCCCTATCGGCATCTCTAAAAGCACAAAGGTTCTCACTTTGTTTTCTACAAAAGACAAAACTCACCAAACATCCAACACTTACGTAAGGTTTTATTTTTTGTAAAAAAATAATCTGCACTTTGTTTTATTAGGTGGATTGGTTTCCTCACATAGGAGAACAAGTAGACAAGAATGCGTACTTTAGAATATTATTTAAGTGATAAATTATTTCTTATCAATTCAATCATTTGAAATAATTCAATGACTTAATATGGCATAAATATGTTGAGTTTGAATTCTGCCTGGTTTTAGAATAAACGATGATTTAACCTAATATAAAGAAACCAAAAAAGAAAAAAAAGAAAAAAAAGAAAAGAGGTTAGCGGAGAGAAGTAATACCGATTTGTCACCATTCTGAAACAACACCAAAGCCTTGTCCTGAACAAGCAACGTCTCTTTTTTTCTTTTCTTTTTTCAATTAAAAAAAAAAAAAAAAAAAAACTTCTCTTTTTTTTCTTGTTTTTGTTTTTGGTGTCTTATGGCCCGTGTAAGTGGACAGTTCTTATACCCCCTTTAACCTCATCTCCAACGTGAGTGGGACTCCATTTCTAATTTTTAGTAGGCTGCCGAAAGACAATATTGACGTTTAGATGAATTCGCAAGCCTCATGCTGGTGACGTCGGTTATTGTTGTGGAGAGGCTTCGTCGGTGTCTGGTCGTTCCACCAGACGCCGACCAAATGGGCGTTATGATTAATTTAGGTTTGTAATTTTAAAATGCGTGAATTAAAAATATCGATTTTAAAACGTATAATTTAAAAATGTAATTTTTGAAAATGTATGTAGCTAAGTGTTTGGTACTCTCTTACTTTTAATTTAAAAATACAAATTTTTTTTACCTTTCTTCTTTAAACAAAATATTTTTTACAATTTAATTTAAAATGATACTTTTAACTTGTAAAATCGGAACATCGAACGTGGTCATGCACGTGAACCATGTTGGTGGACAAAGTTTATCTTTATTTTTTGATTTTGTAGAATGACGGTAAAAGGTGAAGATGTACCACCTATCATAATTATTAGAGGTCAAGCATATAAGTATAAGTCGTTTTTAATTAGTAAAACATGATAGAGGATCAACAAGCTCCATTGTGAATTGTCAATCAAATTTTATATAGAATCGGCCAACCCCACCATTGAAGAAAGCTGATGACGGGGGCCAAGTCAATATAATTATATATATGATGCAAATGATCCACCACCTGACTTAATTATCACTAATTTTTTCTTTTTTGTAAGTGACTTTATCACTAGTTTTTTTTCTTTCTAAAGCAATGAGGGGAAAGGGGCTACAGGGACTTTATCACTAGTTGACATCACAATTTGGTAGATTTGGCTTCTAATTATCTGATAAAAATGATTGCTAATACTTTATTATTTATTTATTTTCCCACTTCTAGGTGGTCTTTATAAGTTTTCCATACATGAGGCTTGTTTGAGTCCCATTAGTGTTGTGCACAGTGTACTAATTGCACTTGGTTAAAAATATGTTATCTTAATTCTTGTCGACATTTTTGTTACCAATAACCAACCGCCAATTTTAGGATCTTTTAATTAGATAATCTAATATTTTGGTATTTTTTTTATTTAATTGAAATCATATATATGTGTGTGGAGTAATTATATATAGAATGCAAATGTTTAAAATGAGATAATCATATGTGCTAGTGCATGTGCTACATTTTTTAAATCAAGGTCGTCGTATCTTTTTTGGATTTTGGCACTATTCTCTGAGGGTATTTCTTCACTGTGATTTGAGTAGCATTAATACTTGCCAATATAATATGATTTGAAAAGCATCTAAAGGAAAAATGCAAAAGATGATTCATTGCTGCACTTCTTCTTTATTAATTGTTCCAGCCAAAAATACAAAAGATTACGATGATTTTGTTTGTCTGAAACTGTCATTTACCACCTTTTTTTTTAAAAAAAAAAATTCAATCACACAAACCTTTCATTGATGATGAAATTTAAAGATTACTGCGTTTAGCAGTTACAAGATCAAGAATATAGTGATGGGTTTCCCCTATATGAACTTGTTCATAAGAGAAAGCGCTTGCTTGTTTAGCCTATGAGTTACTCCATTCGCCAGCTCCCTTTTAACATGATTCACACTCTATATATAATTGCAAACTATTCAACATAACTCTGACATCTTTAATCAAAAGGCCATACTGCACCAATTATTTCTTTCATTTTTCAGTGCCTGAACAATTTTGATAGCATCATCTTTTAACTCCACCTGTTGATGTCCTAATTCTTAAGCAAAAATTGTAGCCGGGAAATTTCTTATCCTTTTTTAAAAAGGTTTGGATTCCTTCTTAAGGAAAGCTTTCTCATAATGCTACATGTGATCATTTAACGTACTGAGGATATTGACCGCATTTAAGGTCTTACTCTTTAATGCATTAAAGTGACCACCACTTTACATCTAAGTCTACAATCCTCTCAAGATTTAGAATCAATGTTATAAGTAGTTTGGGAGTTCTAGTATTTTCCAAAGACAATATTTTGTGGAAAGACAACTTTCGTGGTCCGTTTAGTTTCTAACATTTATACATCAACTTGAAGTCTCCCACTTCACTCGATTAAGGTAAATCATTTAGATTGATATGTAACAGTCTTCATTAATTGAATGCATAATTCATTACCAACTGTGAACAAAAATATAGGATTTAAGAATACAAGAATTATGGACTAAGACCTTGTGTGATAACTCTTTACTTATACCGATAGATCATATTCAATGTAATTTAAGGACCCTCTTACATGTGGAATATTCAATGAACACATAAAAGATCATATGCCAGATGATCAAAATTTAATCAGTGAATAACAACTTTTATTCATTACAAACTTTAATGTCAACATAAATCATTTGGAATTTATGGCATAACTCCCAACATATTTTAATAATTATCCGTTAATGTTTTAGAGATGTTTGTTTGGAAGCTCTGAGTCTATTATTGATGTTATTTGATGCTATCAAGGGTTTACTATTAGTTATTTCAGATGAACTATTTCCATTTTTCACTTTTTATTATTCTAATAATTAGTGATGTGTAGTAAGTTCAGTCAGTTATTGGTTAATTCGTTTGAAGGTACTATAGGTAACACTATAGGTTGGTCAAATCAATTGACTTAACATTGGATGTTATAGTTAGTTATAGAGTCAAAACTTTACAAACTCTCTTCCAGGAGCATAAAAATATCCCTAAGTCTTATTCTATATGGTTTAAGGCTGTGAAATGAACCATAAAATTAATTACCAGTTAATTAATTTTGTTGGGGTGTTACATTAACAAACCGACTTAAAAAAACAAATATGAATGTTAATGACATGGTTTATCTATACATTCTGGGATTGGCTAGAGAATGCAATAACCCAAATGGATATTCCTAGGGCTATAAATAAGCCAAACGAAATATTGGTTGTTTGAACTTAGCTAGTTTAAAAATAACTTGAGCTTGAGCTTGGCTTGAGTCGAGCTTTCAAATCTAGTCTCAACTTGGCTCGATAAAGCCCAAATACTTAAGTTAACTCAGCTCGAAGCTGGACAATTATCGATCCAAGCTGAGTACTCTATCAAGCTTTATGCTTGGCTCAAATATAACTATTTTTTAATTTTTTTTTAAAAATAATAAAACTAAAATTTAAATAAACTTCTCAATACCAAAGCCGAGCATTACAAAATTTTTTAAATAATAATAAATTTCTCAACCATCAAAAAACTCAAATGGTTAAGTATAAAGGGCAATTTTGTAATTTTAGTTCATTGCACATTAGATGACATGTGCATGAATTGAGCTTTGTGCTTAGAAAAAAAAAAAAAATAGATAGCTAAAATAGGAAAATATGATTTTTTTTTTCTTTCAAAATAAAGTAATTTTAGGGAACCGAATCAAAATGCTTTAAATTAGGATTTGGTTGCTTTTTTTATGTCGAACAAGGTAGCACCGAGTCTTTTTTATGAAGCTTTGTTAGCAAGGGTCGAGCTACATGACTAGGGGTGTTCGTCGGTTAAGTCGATGTCGAAAATAGCATTTTCGTCTTTCGTCAAATCACAGTCGGTAAAGTCGAAAATTGTACCGACTTTACCGCATGTGGGCTTGTTTCGCCTACCGACATTACCGACTTTTGTCGGTAATGACGGTCGGAAATGTCGGTTAAATCGGATCAAGTTTTTGGTTCGGCTGGGGTGGCTCATGCACTTTTTGGGCCAATTTTTAGGTTATGGCTTTGTAGCCTATTCGTTTTTTGGGTCGAAAAATAGGGTTTCTAATATGACAATTTTCAAAAATTATGAATATTTTTAAAATATAATATGACCCAATAATATAAAAACTTGTTTCAAATTTACATTCTCATAATCAACATTCACAAACCTATTAGGTCGGTCATTTACATTCTCATAGTGACATCATAAAATACTTTAAAAATTTTTTACAAAAAAACTCTTATAAAGTGATGTGGCACAATATGATTAGATTTCTCAAAATATGAATTTTTCTCATTTCTAATTATATTGATTATGAGAATGTGAATGTCGGTTAAAGTCGGTTAAAATCGGTAGGCAGTCGGTACAAAACCATTTTCGCCTACCGACCGACAATTGTCGGAAGAAATTTTTTTCTTCCGCCTACCGACCGCCAGTGGGCGGTAGGCGGTCGAAGACGGTCGAAACACGGTCGGTATACAGTCGGTACGCGGTATGCGGTGAACTTGTACACCCCTATACATGACCATGTTTTCCCTAATATATATTTTTTTTAAATACTCCTATAATCTCATAAATATTAATTTTTGACCCCAAATTTTGTATTTTTTTAATTTTACCCTCAAACTTTAAAGGCTAGTTCCACCTCGGCTTGTGAGGTGGTGTCTTTGCTCTTATCAGTGTGGGACACTTGAAATTTGAAAACTATATATATATAGTTGATGGTCAATTTTCCAATTTGCTCTTTCTTTTCCTTGTTATTTTTTTACCAAACCGTCAAGAATAACATTTTCCAACATTAGATTCCAGACAATTTGAAATTGTCCAAAATAAACCCTCCAGAACGTATTCTGGACAGTTTTTCACTTATTTCTAGATAGTTTTGAACCATCCAGAAATCTTTTCTTGTTTTTGGTAGTGGATGAAGGGTCTTGATAGAGTGGCTGATAGGATTGGGTTCTACAAAATATACTGTGACATATTGGAAGTAAGCTATGGGGACAACTTAAATTGCAACAATCAGAAGCCTTTTGCCTTAGAGCACTCCCATTGGATTAGCCATTCTAACAAAAATGCTAGGATGGCTAAGCAAATTGTTAAAAGTCTCATCTATCAGATTATGCATCCCAAATGCAAAATAGATTTATCCTCCATCCATGTACAGTGCAACGCCTCATGAGGCATTGCACTATTCATGGATCCATCTCATATTTTATTAATTCTTTCTTTCTCCTGTCAGGCAGTTGGTTCCTCTTTCTTTCTCTCTCAATCCAAGACTAAATCTTCAGTACTGCCATAGGAGGCTCTTCTTCTTCTTCTTTGTTCTTATTTCTCATGTTTTCTTCCAAACCAAAGCTCACCTGCTGTAACTACCATTTTCTCATCTTCCTTATCCTTCACTCTTTTCACCGATTTGCTTTGGTGGACTGGTTTTCGTAGACCAGTTTTTGCTGTTGGTGCTGGGCAGAAAATACACTAGATGTGTTTGTGAGAATAAAAGCAACACACTGGACGTGTTTGGGTATATTGGGGTTTGTTTGTTTTTGATTGTAGAGCAATTGGGGTCATTTTAGCTGTGTTTTTGTTGGTTTGAAATGGTCATTTTTTTCTTGAATAGAACCAAAAAAAAAAAGACATTTTCTTGCAGGAAGATGATCATTTGGTGTTTTTGTTGGAAACAAGATTTTAACCAAAATAATAATAATAATTAAAAAATATATTATTTTTTAAAATAAATAATAAATTTAGATAAGCTGATGGAAGTAAGTCTTAAAAAGTGGTTAGCTAAATTAGCAAAAATGTGTTTTGATTAGCTATTTTGTCTAAAAGTTTAGATAAACCAATGTGAGTGTCCTAAGCTAGCTGGCAGCTATGGTCCAAGGCAAATAAAGATTCAAACAAGTATAACCCTATATATACGTACGAAATTGGAGATTTTCTTGTCCAGTGAGAAAGTTTCTAGATTACATTTGTTCATTAAAGAAGTATAGAATTTATAAATTTGAATATTGGAGGTACAGCCCTCAGATCTCTTGTAATATTGATGTGATGTCCAGTTGACCTATACTAGGTTTCTTCTGTTTTTTTTCGGATGAATGAAATTTTTTATTTCATCACAAAGAATACTGTATTCTCTAGCAGAATTAAACCTGCTAGAACTCCAAATGCGCGTGCTAACATGCATCTTGTTTCAACCAACGCCCCTCCAAACAATCTATACAACCTATACAGAAACAAATCTCAATCTTATGTGATTAAAATTCTATATGTATATATATATAGCTGATCATTCTCTGCACTTTCTTTAAACTTCCCCTAAATTACTCCCAATGCGAGTCCTCACCTCCCAACAGATTTTCTGTAAAAGTTTTTCTTCAGAACACAAACTATTACCAAACTTCACATCATTTCTAAATCTCCAAAGATTATACACAGTGGATCCCCAAGCTAGCTTGGGACAGTACCTTGAAAGTTTTTACTCTTCCAATCCCTCAAACCTTTCTAACAATTTCTCCCCAATTATTAAGGATGATATAGGCTGTGAACACATATGCATTACTGCCCTCAAAAGTCTTTTGCTGAGACCGCATTAAAAAAAGAAGTGATCTCTAGTTTCAATAAAATTCCTACAAAACAAACACTTTACTTCTCCATGCACTCCCACTTCAGTAGTCTATCACTGGCCAGTATAAAGACAGTCTTTGATAGCAAGCCACAACAAAAAAAAAAAAAAAAAGCATGTTCAGTGATGGTCAAAGAGAACCAAATTAATAATTTTACTCTAATCAACCGTAGATAGCTTTCTCTTAATGGCTTCCAAGTCTAACTTTCAATAGCAACCATACTTTGATGAGGAATGCTGGAGGTCATTTCCCGTGTCCCTCCAGCATCCCTCTGGGATGACGTGGCCAAAGGCCACGTCGTCCCACTCAGATTTAAAAAAAAAAAAAAAAAAAAAATCAAAATGGGGATGAAAACAGAACACCTGCGATTTCATTTTCATTTTTTCATTTCCCCCGCAACTCTCTCTCTCTCCCCCAAACGATTTCCTCCCCCCCTCTTCCACCCACCACCGGCCGCGAAGGAGCTCCAGCCACCGACAGACAGTGCCGCCGCCCACCAAGTGCCGCCTCCTCCCGCACTGTTCCGCCTCCACGCACAGGTCTCTCTCTCTCTCTTGCAGATTACTCTTCCTCCAATCCTCCTTGCCCACAGTCACAGCCGACGGAGCCGGCCGTCCGATCCAAAGAAGGTTTCATTTTATTTTTATTTTTTTCTGATTAAAAATTTTTTCTTCTTATCGCCATCTCTCTCGCTTGTTCTTCCTCCACAGCCGACGGAAATCAGCCGGAGCTGAGCCAAGCCGTACAGTGAAGTCCGTTCTTCTTCCAAAAAATTCAAATTTTGCTGATGAAAGCAGCGTGGGTTTGATTTTTGGGTTTCATTTTCCCCCGCAACTCTCTCTCTCTCCCCAAACGGTTTCAAATAAACCCTTCTGCACATTCCTTCAGATCTGATCTCTACCTGTAATTTCTTGAAGGTACATTTTTTTTTTCTCTCTTTTCTCTGATTCTTTTGGCTTTTGATATGTTAGTGTCTAGGAGCATTGGTCATCAGAAATGTCAGTTTGACTTATCAGTCTTGGACGATGTTCAGAAAGAAAAGCTCGAACTTGTAATGGGTTGGGGTTGAATTAGTTTTGTATGTAAGAAATCAAAGTTTTCTTTTTTCTCCAAAATGGTCTCTTAGCAACAATGCAGAGAATGAAGGGGAGGTAAAATAAGGGCTTTTTTGAGCATTTTTCATGATGGGTCTTATTCTTGTTCTGTTAATCAAAATTTAAAGAAGAAAACTTGCATTTGTTAATGGATCTTATGTGAAGCTTAAGGTTTTTTGGCAACTAGTTCTACTTTAAGACACTTTTGAGCTATTGATTATGATTTGGATCTCCTAGGAAGACAAAAGAAACAAATTATAAAAAAGGTTTATGATTTGGGTCAAAGTTGAGTAAATTATTTCAGTATATTGTAAAAAGTGCATATGTTGTGTTCAAAAGAGAATAAGCTAACATAAAAAAATGTTTGAAATTATTTTACTTTTATCTACCTGCTCCATTATCATTCTTGCTAGACTACAACGTGAAAAAGACAATGTTAGCTCATTGCACTGTGGCATTTGTTAGGTTGCAAAATATTTAGCTTATGGAGAATAAGGGTGAGGGTCTACATGAAAAAGTATCTGGTAAAGATACAACAACTACATGCTTTTGTATTCATTCATTTATTTTTTATTCCTTTGGATTCTTTTTAACGTAAAGGTTGATACTTGATAAGTTGATTGGAATGAGAAATAGAGTTCATAGTTTAGTTTGTGCTAATTTATGTAGTATTTTTGTCTCAAAAACTTAGATGTACCCTGAGATGACTATCTGTATGTTGGGAATAAGGTTTAAAGTGTTTCCAAATTGGCTTTCTTGTTTCAGTTTAATGTCTAGAATCTGTAGAAGTTGGCTACGCTCCAATTAGAAGGGTCTGATCGAAATTATTATAAATGAAAATCTCTATATTACTTCTTAATTTCTATGGATTGCCTAGCCATATTTCGTATAGAAAGGAATCTAGGAACTTTTTTAGAACTTTTGTTGGCAGTCCTTAGTAGTAATTTGGATGGAAAAACCATGTGTGTTTATTGTTTGGAAAAGGTTTTTATGTGATATATATATATATATATATATATGGGTGGGGGGGGGGGGTTCCAATCACGCACTGTTGGTTTGGCATGATTCATACATCAATGCAGAGTGTACTGTATAAGCGAAAGATCCTTGGAATTCATTAGGTTTGAGGAAGTCTTGAAAAACCTGATAAACAAAAGATTCTAATGAAGTTAATGTGTTTGATTTAGATAAACACACCTTGGAAATAGTTTGTACAAGAGAGCTTGAAAACTGTCTTCCGTGCTCTTGAACATTTTTTGAAGTAATTATTTTCATGTCTCATATGTTTGGTGAAAACCTCTCAAATGTGTAATTATTTTCAAATAAGCATTTCTGAAATTGTGAATGCTGTTTCTTTTACTTACTGTTCTCATATTTGTGTTGGTTTAGTTCTGAAATTGTATAGTTTCTTTGTTCTTATTCAGGGTGATGGAGGTTCAGAGAAGGAAAGTGGAAGTGGAAGTGGAAGTGGAAGTAGAATCTGATGGAAAGTGGGACAGATTGCTTACTAGATTTTCATGTCTGATGATTATTTTCATGTCTTGTAAATTTTGGATCTGGTTTAGTTTAGTGGTTTTGGCCTTTTGGGTGTAGACATCAAGAATTTTCGGAAGAGCAATATGGTTTATTTGTAGTGGGGCATCATGTGTATTTCTTCTTAAAATGTTAATTCCTAAACTTGTTAAGCATTTGGCCCAAATCATATCTATGTTGTGACTTGGTAGCTCTTATGGCTCTTTCTTTTTATTTGATTTGTCAATTGATTTGGTAGTTCTTAGCACTCTTGGACATTGCAGCAGGCTAATTTAGTTAGCAGTTTAGTAATTATTAAGACTAAGAGTAATTGATCAACCTTTTGAGCACGATCTTGTGAGTTGAGTTGGATGTTTGATGCAAGACCAAGAGTAATTAAGACTAAGACTAAGACTAAGAGTAATTTTCATCACGTGATGCTAGCTCACAAGAAATGCTTTGACCATGAAGCCTATCTTTTAGACACTCAAGTGACGTTCATATTAAACATTCTTAACTAATTGTGTTCATTTGTGGTGAATACTTCTCAAATTAAGAACGTACTTATCAATTCTTCCAAATAATAATTAAAATGCATATACCTGTGCACTTTGCTTTGCTTTCTTACATCCAATACTTCTATTCCACTTGGAACTAATACCAAATTTTCCATTAACATTTCCAATATCTTGTAAACTTTTCAATGTTGTGACTCAATTTAGCTCTTATCCTTCCCCCAAAGAATTCCAGAGTCAAGAATGATTCTTAATTATAAGAACTCTATTGTATTATTAATCCTCAAACTAAACAAAAAAATCAAGATTAAGAAAATTAAAACAAAATCCAAAAATGACGTCTCACACATTTAAAACTAATGTATTGGAGGAACTTAAGCTCCAAAAGTGTCATTCCTATCCAAAATTCAGTATACCTACCCCCCCAATAAAAGTGTATAAAAATCGGATCGTAAGGTATGAGACAATAACATAATAAACCACATTAGCTACATTTCGAAGTGCCTTGATCCACCACAAAGCCTACACTTTTCAGGGTCTCCTTCATTTGTTGCAGCCAAAAGTGGCTTCCAACTATTCACTTTTGTGCGAATGAGTCCTGCCAAGAAGATAATTTTCAGTACTTTTACTCTTGATATTTTCAGCCATGCTACGAAAAAATCAACAGTATATAACTATGAGCGATGAGAACTATGGGCCATGAGAACCAAGGGTAAGAGAAGCTTGACAAAAAAAGTTAAAAATGTCATTAATATAACATAATGCAATAACAAATCACAAAGCCAGTTAAACCCCAGCCACAATTTACATCCAAAAATTAGTTGAAATAAATGAAGCATATTCAGAGAAAAAATATGGAATGCTTAGAAGTATGTGACTCAGCTCCCAAATGATGAACCAGTCAAGCAAGCATAGATGGTGAATCTTGAGAGTAATCTTTCCACGTTGATCCTACCAAAATGTTAATGCCACTAACTTTTCAAGTCTTCTGTAAAAATTGATAACAATTGAATACATCACATTAATCGCTCTGCAAAGACAAGGTGCACTCTCAACCTAATAGATCCTCAATATTGACCTGAAGGGACAGTCACCATTCCACTAGAAAATTGCAGTATTAATGCAGAGACCATTTCTTGGTACAAGAATTGAAAGATATTGGAAATTAGAAAGATGAACAATTATCTTCAATGTTAAGTATCTTGTAAGTCGTTGATAACAGAAATAGAGAGTACTTTAGTCTCAATTGAAAATATGCCTCAAGTTGCTGGTAAATATATGTTATGCAGATCCCAAGATTTCTAATCCAATTCTCATAGATACTTCACAAGACACTGATCCAATCTATAGGCATTTTCTATCATATCGTTTTTGTTATCTCTCTATTTTTCTTTTTCTTTTTAACAATGCAATAGTAAATCAATTCTTCAGACAACCTTACTATATTTGTCTCAAAATGTGACACCATAACATGTTCCACCTAAATGGAAGACATGCTAGTATCAAGCACAAAAAAGAAATCAGAACTAACTTGGTAAGGCTCTCATTATTACATAATTGAGAATCTGACAAAAGATTGAACCACAAGCAAATAAATACTCTTTCGCTCAGCAGAAACCTCAGAAGACTGGTTTCCCAGTGGCCTGAGCTATGTGGCCAGTGCTATTGGTAGACCCCTTCACACTCAATATATTCATGACATAGTTCTGGATTTTTCATCAAGAACTAAAGGACTTGAGTTAAATGATATTAAAACTTTATCTTCTAGTAATCATATTATTCTAGATTAATAGAGACTATCATAAAGATTGACATATAGTTAAATGATATTAAAACTTTATCTTTTAGTAATCATATTATTCTAGATTAATAGAGACTATCATAAAGATTGACATATCTTAATGTAAGTGTTGTGTTCCAAAGTGTCACATAAATCAAGGGCATAATATTATGCACATATCAACAACCACTGCTGACTTACCGGAATAGATGCTGGCTTACAAATAGTTACCACATCTGGTTCTTTCTGAAGAACAGAGACACCCAAAGCCATCACAGGTGGTTCATGCCTACAATCTTTGAGACGTCAATTGCCAGTTTGATAACTTCAAATACATTTTCATACCATAATAATAATAACAGTGATGATAAAGAAAAAAAAAATTTAAGAAAAAGTAATGAAAAACCAATAGAAATTGTCCAAATTAAAATCTCAAATGAACACCGGAAGGAATGAAAAAAACCAATCAAATTGGAACAAAATAACTCAGAGGAAAACACGTTCTTGTAGATATTTAAATGAATTCGCCATAAGAACAGCAACAAAACCTGTGTAAAAAGTGGCTTATCTTCTGTGAATTTTTAACTATGTATGAAATTGGCACTATCTCTCCATCAACTTGAATCCGTCCACATTTTACAGCACTAACCTACAGAATTCAAGCATATGATCCATAAGCTCAAGACTCACCCCTAACCTAAAAAAACGAAAGTTTCTTTTCAGAACACTGTACGTCCCCGACGATCTGCGAGGGAAATGGGTGAGCGTCCGGTGCCGGAGAGAAAATGGGAGGCGCGGAACAGTGCGGGGAGGAGGAGGCGGCAGCTGTCTGTGGTGGCTGCGCTCCTTCTTCGCGGTGGCCGGTGATGGGTGGAAGAGGGGGGAGGAAATCGTTTGGGGGAGAGAGAGAGAGTTGCGGAGGATGCGGTACCGATGGCGGCGGCACTGTCTGTCGTGGGCCGGCGCTGATTGGTGGTGGCTGGAGCTCCTCGGCGGTGGTCGGCGGTGGGTGGAAGAGGGGGGAAGGAAATCGCTTGGGGGAGAGAGAGAGAGTTCGGGGGAAAATGAAAAATTAAAATGAAATAAGAGAGCAGGTGTTCTGTTTTCATCCCCATTTTCGAATTTTTTTTTTTTTTTTTTTTAAATTTTTTTTTTTTATAAAACTGAGTGGGACAGGAGAACGCTGGGAGAACACTGGGGAGAACGGGAAGCATTTCCTATATTTTAAAGCCCCATGCACAGCTTCCAAATGTATGGCCAAAATGCCAACCGCTTGTTAAAAAAAGAGTGATATAAATAAGAATTGATTTGTTTGGCAAAGTATTTTTATTTTTGATTTGTTTGAAATAATAATATGAATTGATTGATGTAATAGAAATATTAAAAAAAAAAATTGTGAAATAAAAATTAAAAAAAATTGTCTGATAATACCAAATAATGAGTTCGATTTTTTTCAAAATGAGTTGTCAAACAAGCCTAAAAATCTTAGGCGGGTCGGGGGTCGCAAGCAATCTAGTCTGCTTTCATTTATGGATCAGCTGCATGAGGAGTCTGAATATTGTGCACAGGGCTGGGCCGACCTATTTCAATTGTCTGAGTAGCCTGAACAAATTATCAACTCGCAATTGGATCGGGTCACACCCGCTTAAACAAGTCATTCGTAAAAGAAAAACCAAACAAAAAGCCTCTCTCGCAGCCCTATGCAACTTTTTCGGCCCCTCCACTTTGGGAGATTCAAGCAAAGCTGCAATTCGATCAATCCCAACTCGGGCAAAGCTCAAGGATTACATTTTGTAAACTATGAACTAACAATAGGCCATGGATAAAACACCGATTTCATTCCAGATCTACATTAGCACGATACACGATGAAACCCAACCAAGTTCTTACTTACAGTGGCATGACATTTCCTCGGAAATTAAAACAAAACAAACAAATCCTAAATTCCCATTCTACCCACAAAACCCACTTCCCCAATTCTTGACAGCAAGACTTGTTGCGGAACCCTAACCACCGAACCCGTACAAGGTCCGGCCCTGCCTCTTGAGCGCATAGACCACATCCATGGCAGTCACGGTCTTGCGGCGAGCGTGCTCAGTGTAGGTCACAGCGTCTCTGATCACATTCTCCAAGAAGATCTTGAGCACTCCGCGAGTCTCCTCGTAGATGAGGCCGCTGATGCGCTTAACGCCTCCTCTGCGAGCCAATCGCCGAATGGCTGGCTTCGTGATGCCCTGGATGTTGTCGCGCAGGACCTTACGGTGCCGTTTCGCTCCTCCTTTGCCGAGCCCCTTGCCTCCCTTGCCGCGCCCGGACATTGTTGTTCAATGCGAGATCTAAAAAAAGGAAAACGAAAATCAATATATGAAGTCGTGAAATTGTACATATACTCAAAACAAGGTTCAAACCATTCAAAATTTCAGGAAAATTTGACAAACTGGTAGAGAATCGAGAAATCTGACAATCGGACCGATCATAATAACAAAAACAGAAAGCTACGAAACCCTAAATTCTTATTGAAGCCGGAATACGAAGTAAAGGAAAAAAAACGAAAGACGTAAGTAGTAATATTTTAGATGGGAGAGTAGAAGATAAACAAGCTAAAACCGCTAAATCGATGGCGAGAGGAAAGGAAGACGAACCTATATCACACACACTGCTCTGAACCACCTCCGAATAAGCGCGAGAGAGAGAGATAGAGGTTGCTTCTTTGGTGAAGTTAGGAATGAATCTTGTCACATTTATAGCAGAGTCTTAAAGGATGGCATTCTGCGGTCGATCCCGGGTGCGGGTTTTGGGGGTAATTTTGAGCCGTCGATCCCTTAACGTATGGCTTAGATTGTATGTTCAGCTTGGCCACGGATCGATGACGTGGTAAGGTGTTTGAGCGCTATTTTTTTTGGTTTTCGCGGTTTTTCACTTTGAGTACCCCACCCCCACTACCTTTTTAGACGCCGCTCAAATTTAAAATTTTGGGGTGTATTTGGGAAGATTTTTTCATTAAAAGAAATGATCGAATTAATTGATTATTATGATATAAAAATAAAAGAAAATTTGAATTTTTTTGTAAGAAAATGAAAAAAAAAATGTAAAAAAATGAGTTCGATTTTTTTTAAAGAAATAATAAGAGCGGATTACCAAACATAGCCTTGAGTATTATCTATACAGTACTCTGCAAATTGGTCATTTCGTGCCCATAGGCCATCACCGTGTTACCATTGAGCACCCGCTCACATCCGGCGGCAATGTTTTTCCTTACCTATATCGATTCGGTTGGTAGGTGGAATAAAAATCGTAAAGTCGGTTTTCGAAACAACACTGCCAACCAAAGCCTTCTGACTTCTAGCGAGGGGCTATATACTGTAGACACTCCTATCCTTCTCTAGGTGCCATTTTTATTTTCTTCAAAGCCAAATGAATGTGTCATTTCAGACCTTAAGTGTTTGACACAATGACAAAAAGTTCTCATGCTTTCTAGTTTCTTGCAATCTTTACGCTGTCCAAGAGCCAATTTTTATATCATGCTGCCTTTAACTATCACGCTACCCAATGCCCTATAACCAACTTATATTGCCCTGCTAATGCCTTTTAGCTCGTCCGAATGCGAGCTATAACGTACTTATCTTCTCCCATTCCAATAATTAATCTCAACCATCTACTACTTTTAAATTTTTAATATTCAATGTCCACTCTTTAAACAACCCTAACATTAATCTTCCACTTTCTTCTAACCATTTTCATTCTTCTTTTATGTCGTTTCCATTATATAGACCAAAACTACTCATGAAGTCATTATACAGGTGAAGCTCGATTTCCTTATTTAGTGTGTTCATTGTGTGACTCACATTGACGAAGTAGGTGGCAAAGCTAACACGTCAACTATCAATGTTCACATCGTCACATGGTCGTCGTAGGCTGTCATCTTTGGCTTAGGAGAGTGTCGACATGTGGTAGATCAACGGGGTGAGTGTGAATCCTAACATTTACAACATACTGATTTGGCTGTAATGGTGATGGTCAAAATATGTATATTGTCAAGATGAAGTCAGTGAAATTACCGACTTCCACTAACCTTGACAGAGCAGTAGGCAGAATACCCCGTACTGTCACCGTTTTGATCAATACTCACCCATGCTATAACTAAATTTCACTTGTTCGGCTTATTAACTCTATCATATTTGAATTGTATGTGTAAATGCAGCAACAAATGGAGCAAAATTTTCTTAAACTATCCTCTTTTTAATTATGAAAAAATAAAAATAAAAATTATCCATTATATTTATTAATTAATGAAAAAGTTGTTTTTTTTGTTTAAAAAAAATGTTTGGAAACTCAACTGACTAAGCCATCCCCATGGGCTAGGGATGGTTCAACTACAACCCAAAATCAAGTTCCGGTATTTATTATTATTATTATATTAGTTTTAAATAAATTGTGGGCATTATAAGAAGAATGACATAAGCTTTTCCATTAAAACAAACGATAGCCTCTAACGGAGTAATTTAAGTGTAACAAATTAGTAATTTAATATATTTAAGTGTCCCAATTGTGAGTTTGTTGAACTTTATAAAAAATGACTATTAGTTGATATAATTAAAGTATATTTGGTGAACCAATATAAACGTAGAATAGATAACTAATTATATTTTTGTCTTTAAAAAAAAAAAATTTCTTGGAGGCACTCCCAAATTTTGCTTGAGGATTTTTTCATTTTTTTGTTATTTTAATTTTTAAATATTCTTAACACCTGACACGACGTAAATAGCACAATCACCATGTGTGATATGGTACCACGCTATAACATATGTTGAATTGGCTAAAATATGTATCGCAAGGGACTAGTGTCTCAATTTTAAGTGAGGTTACATGGATTTTCATAAAAACTTAAAAAGTTTTTTTTTTTTTTAAAAAAAAGGATGGAACTTGAACGAAAATACCAAGTGGGTATTTTGATTAGATAAATGCTGGTTGTTCAAACTTTTTTATCAAATTTGCATATGTGAACAACTATAGGTCATACAAATGCAAAATGAAACCTTTAAAAAAAAAAAAGCACATATGCAAAAGTGGACAAAATTAGAAAAAAAAAAAGAAAGTATAAGGTTAAGTTTGATATACATAATGACAATTCATTAGAATAACATTTATTAATAATTAAATAAGTTGAATTGATTAATCTTATAATAACCATTTTCATAGTCATGAGATAATAGCTATTTATTCAATTAAGGAAATAACTATTATTCTTAAATTCGATATGAAAAGCTTTCTCTTAATTGAAGGAATATGAAATAGCTATTCCTCTTAAATTTGGGATGAATATTTATTTTTTTAATTGAAATAATAGTTATTTATTTATGGTTATTCAAAAGCTAATTTATGCCACTAGCTATTTCACGTACCAAACATGTTTTTAAACAACAAACATTTATTTTTCGATTAACGGCAGATGGTACTTTTTGAAATTGATACCGCATTTTGATGATGACCCCTTCCTACGGTCACTACAAAGGCATTTAACCCTTAAAAAAATTAATTAATTTCCACTCCACGTTCTTTTCAAAAACGCTTTGGGTAGCTAGAGTTAGGGCTATAAGTGAGTAGAGTTACTCGTGAACATGTTTGGGCTCGACTTTGATTAGTTTGTCTCGGGATTGGTTCGTTTATTAAACAAATAGAGTTTGAACAAAACATTATAGCTCATATAAATTTAGGCTCGGCTCGACTCGTATAGGCTTGTATAAGCTCGTATAATTTTATTTTTATTATTTTTATAATATTATTTTTAACTTTGTAATGAGATCATGTTAAGTATTTAATAAAATAAAAAGAAATATTTTTCGTAATATAATAGTTATAAGTTAAATTAATGTAATTATGGGTCTGTATATTAATATATGTGTATTTGTGTGTATATGAGTGAGTTTATGTATATCGTATACTATACTGCGTATGTGTGTTTATATATATATATATATATAATTATTTAAAATGTTAGTTAATTTATCTAGTTATTCAAACAATAATTTTGGACAGAAATTAGCTACAAACAAGTCTAATAAAATGACATGTGTCCCTTAGCATGTGAGAATCACATATTTTTTATTAATGTTATTAAAAAAACATGTGAGAAGCACATGTTTATTAAAAACATATGTTTCTCACATGCTAAAGAACACATGTCATTTTATTAGACTTGTTTGTAGCTAATTGCTACAAACCAGTTTGTAGCTAATTTCTGTCCATAAATTTTAATTATAATTAAATAACTAATAATTAGTATTATTATTTTTTAAAAAATGTTAAACAATCACGACATTTACTTTATAATATTCGAATGACTAAATTAATTCAGTAGCTCATGAACAAACTCAAACTTGTTCGAAAAATAAACGAATAACTTGAATAGATTATTTCATTCGGTGAAAAGTTCGAGCTAAACTAGGATTAAAAAAAGAAAAAAAAAACAACAACAACATCAACAAATTTATACTTTCAATACTCAGCTTGTCTCGGCACGGTTACGGCCTAGTTAGAGGACGTAACGCTTCTGGCAGACGGCCACGGCCAACGCTGCAACCCAGTATCAGCTTAACTGCTATATCTTGCGCAGGTAAACCGGTTGCTTGCGAACCATTTGAAAACGAGGACGTTTTCACCGCTCTGAACCCCGCAATGCTCTGGGCAACTCGAACCTTCAACCTCCGGTTGTATCAACGTCCAATCTTCGCTGCCCCTCATAATCTCCGCATCAAGCTCAAGTTCTCATCCTTATCCGAACCCCAGGTTTCGATTTAACATCTCTATCTCTGGCAAATTGTATGGAAAGCAAATGTCATCGAATTTATAATCCTAATTGAACTGTTTGTTTGAATGTATGTATAGAATTCCCTTTATTTTCATCATTTTTCTCAGTAACCAAACCGGGGGGCGGGGGGGGGGGGGGTCTTGGATTCACTCAGCATTTTAGCTAAACTAAACTAGTTACGCTCAAATAAGTCTTTCATGNTTGCCGCATTGCTTGTGATAGGGGTATTGCTATTTGGACGAGGACTGTGATGATTTTCTGCCATGGTTGGAGCAAAAAGCTGGGGCTAAGATCTCATCAGTGCTTTCGATCGGCAAATCCGCTCATGGCAGGTTCCTTTTTGTAGGATACCTTGCTTATTTTTTATAGCTAACTTATTAGTTACTTGCCAGGTTGAAAAGGAACTTTAATTGAAACAATACTAGCATCTTAACCAAATTGAAACACATTAGTTACATTCTGTGGAAGTTTTGAAAGTTTGTTGCAATCTAGTTTGGTTACCGTGCATATTGATAACTTGAACACTCTCGCATTCAACTCCTGAGTTTTTCGTGGTAAATTTTGATGGTATTGGCTATGAGCAAGCGTGCCTGCGTTCCTTTTCCTTCATCTCAGCCTACCAAAGAGGAGTTATGGTTTTAGGCATGGAAAAGGTTTGTGTTTTGTTATAATAGTCCTAAAGCATCTTTAATGGAAATTATATAAGTTTTGTCATGGAAAAGTTTTGAATTGTCTATTGGTGTATGTATAGTCGATATGGGTTTACTATAATTATTTTAATTGGTTGTAGTTACATTTGTTTCCTGCATGCAGGTCTTTGTTTGCTTCTAAAACCATACAAACTGGAGAATACATTTTGAAGGTTCCTTACTGTGTGGTATATGATTGATAAACTTTACTGTACCCTTGGAAGACACATCTTTCAATAGTGAGCAAATGAAATGTACTTTTTGATTTACTTGATTTGCAGCAAATAGCGCCAGATAATCTTCTTCCGGAAATCAAATCTTTGTTAGGTGATGAAGTTATGAATATTGCTAAGCTCGCTATGGTAATTCTTGTTGAGCAGAAACTCGGCCAGGTAATATTATTTTTCTTGTTGTAAGCTTTATATGAAAGTTTGTATCTATATTGATTAGTGGTTGTGCTTATTTTACGGTTGCTTGCTTATTTCAGAATAAATTTTCGTATATCTTGTTGCATTCCTATCTTTAGCTTATATGAAGAACTAAATGGTTTATTCTATATCTATTTCTTTAATTGCAGAAATCTGAATGGGCCCCTTACATCAGCCGTCTTCCTCAGCCTGGGGAGATGCATAATACAGTAAGTGATTCCTTTGATCTTGTTGCATCATAAATATTTTCTAGAGTTAAGGTATAGTCAAGTGTTGGAATGTAGTTTCTGTGGAAAATCTGCAGCTTTGAAAAGGTAGGACTTCTGGAAATTACTGGCAATAAAACTATTAAGTGCTTGCACTCTTCATTTGTACATTTATTAAAATCATTGGTGTGGCAACCTCCTTTTTTGTGATTTTTCTAATAGATTAATGGGCGGAACTTGATATCTACATTGGCTGCCCCGCCGTTATCTCTAATTTAAAGCAACAATATTTCATGACAACCATTTTCATCTCTCAGTTAGAACACTGCCATAGGCCTTGAAGTCAAAGTGGTAATCCCTTTAATAAGGGGGAGGTCTTGGGTTTAACCTATCAAAAGGAGAGGGGTTTGGGAGGGGCAAGGCTACCTTCACTGAGTTACTGTACTGCAAAAATATGAGAAAAAAGAACCTGGTTGTTCTTATTCTTAGCATAATGGTCTTTATCTTATTAACATACATATGTCTGATATATATGGTTTGGATCTTTGTAGATATTCTGGAGTGAAGGTGAGTTGGAGATGATTCATCAAAGCTCAGTATACCACGAAACAATCAATCAAAAATCTCAAATTGAAAAAGATTTCTGGGCAGTCAAGCCAGTAAGTACTTCAATCTGTTTTTCTTTGGTTTCTGTTGATTTCATACACACATTTGTGCTTGTGTGTGTGTGTATGCCAGTGACCGGGAACCACAAGGTTGCAAATGTATGCACACGCATGCATGTGTATGTTTAACTTTTTGTCTCCAGCTGGTGGTTATGCCCTTGATGGTGTATGGTTTTGGACTTCAGCAGTCTTACCACCAACTCTTATTCTGATTATTATTAACTGATAGAGTAGAGTGAGTGTTCCAGCAGGGGATGATTTAAGAATGGCAGTACGATAAGCTGATTACTCTTGTCCCAAGAGTCATAGGTCTGTACTAATTTTGAGATATATTACAGTTCATCTAAGATATATTTCCATGTTCTAGAGAACAGTCATCAGCTTTGAATCTTTTCAACCTCCAGATTTACACTCTTATTCAATTGTTGGTGAAGATTGTGAACCAAAATGGGCATAAATTCTGGCAATCTCATCAGTTACTCTGTTAAGCTACAGTTTTGTGGGATGAATAGCTTCTGAACTGAACAAGAACAAGGACAGGACAATGAAAAAAAATCTCTCTCTCTCTCTCTTCCAGATTTTGTACAAGACAACTGAAAAAATATACAAAAAAAGATGTTGTTTTCTGTTTGCTTTTGTTTTGTTTTTTGTCCTTCCATTTTTCCCTACTGGTGAGCTTTGAGCCTAAGATCTACCCCAACCCTTACTATTTGATCCAAAGCTCAAGGGACATCTTACCATTACATACAATTTAATGTCTTATTCTTTTGGTTTTCTACATAGTTAACTAACCAAATAACAAAACAAAGAAATTTAAAATATTGCTATATTAAATAGTGCAATTTACACATTAATGGGGGCCAATCTTCAGTGAAATGTTTGTCAAGTGTATTCACATCATATCTCACAACATATTGATTTTTTGTGGTAATTTTTTTATAATATATCTGATTATGGTTTAACATGTCTTATGATTTCAGGCTCTTCAACGTTTTCCTGAACTTCTTGGAGATATCACATATAAGGATTTCATGCATGCATGTGCATTAGGTAAGTAACTTCATTTGGAACTTTGTACTTCCTGTAATCTGTTCTGCCTTCATGAATCATGTGCTGGAGTACATATAATTCTCTCTCTCTCTCTCTTAACAAAAATGCTTATTATCAAAGTCTCTGCAGTATGAATTTCATGAGTTGATTCTGTTATCATTAAAGTTAGGTGGTTAGTGAAAAAAGTTCTGATAAACATAAAGTTGCATCAAGAATTGGCTATGTTTTGATTAGCAAAATGTGATCATCTTGATGCATTGAGTTTATTAAGTCATTCTGGTGGTAATGGACCTATGAATGCTTCTTGTTGCACACTCATTAGTTCCATGCATCATTGTTATTTGCACTGAAACCTCCATCTTTCTATAATCAAAGGCGAATCCAAAGAGCTGAAGCTTCACTGTACTTAGTAGATATTTGTCATATTGCTCTTCTGCAATATAAAGTTGATGTTTTTCCCTAGTGAGTTACATTATATTGAGCTGGTGATTAACCCATCGCCTCCAGTTTCTTTGTTTATGGATTAACCACTCTGGACGAGACCCTGTTAAAAGGTTTTTGATATTTAAGATACTTTTATTTTGGTAAGCTTGACTCTTCTTAAAGTTTTTTCTGTTGCTGTTCATTAGAGGCTGTACAGTTTTGTTATTTGACGCTGTTATCAAGTTTTTATACTTATATTATGGTAAAGTGGTGTACTATGACATAAACTTTCAGAGATAGTCGGTAGCCTAATTTGTGTTTTTTTGCTGCAACTATGGCAAATATGTCTTTTTACATATCCGTTTGTCTTAAGTGAATGAGGCTTTAGTTTATCTTGTTGTGGTAATTGTGTGGGTTTTCATATTTCTAGTTTTCATGTTTTTTTTTTTTTTTTTGTTTTTTTTGTCTTTTCTAGTTAGGTGTTTTTCTTGTGTATTTGGGCGCGCCTTTTTACATTTTAATGAAATTCACTTATTAAAAAAAAAAAAAAGCGTGGGTTCCTATTCTATTAAGTTATTTTGAAAGTTTATTTTGAATTTAACAGTTGGTTCTCGAGCATGGGGAAGCACAAAGGGATTATCTCTGGTATTACTTTTGTAATGATGACATCCATCTTTTATTCTGAAGGAAATAATTACTCCTTGGACTCTTTTTCTATAATCACCCATTTAATTATTATATTATTTTGTAGATTCCATTTGCTGACTTTTTAAATCATGATGGAGCTTTAGAATCAATTGTATTGAGTGATGAAGACAAAAAAGTCTCAGAAGTAATCTCTTTCTCTCTCTCTCTCTCTCTAATTTCTTTATTTGCAATTTTTACAATGGTCATTATTAAATTATAGTACTTGAGTTTTGTTTTTCCTCTTTTTTCCTCAATATTCAAAATGAGATGGTGTTGTTGTGGCAAATTTAATTAATTCGAAATGAGAGAATTGATTTTTGACATGACAATATGAAAAAAAAAATTGTGACATTTCATTTTTACAGCATTTTCAAATCGATCATTTTTTATATATATGAATGGGCAATTTGCTTCTCATGCACCAGTTTTGTTGTTTCTATTTTTGCATCCATAAGCACCCCCCACCCTCCCAAAAAAAAATACCCCTCCCCCTCACCTTATATAAATAGCTGTTTTTTTTTTATTTGTTAATTGTGGTTTGTTCAATTTTTACTTATATCTGTGCAGGTAATTGCTGATCGTAATTATGGACCTGGTGAACAGGTCAGACTCTGAATCTTTCTTTTCCTAAATTTAAACAATTAGGTTCCCTTTAGAAATAATTATTTTTCTGTTCAAAATTTCTGCTTTTGGTTGCTCTATGTAAGAAGTACGAATGCATCATCTAGAGTTGAAATTTGACAACCTCGTGCTGCTTTCTGTCACTGCCTTTGTCATGTTTTATGGTTTTGTGGTGGATTTACACTATGCTTATGCTATTGTAGATCATCCCCCCCCCCCACACACACACACAAAAACCCACCCCTTTTTTCTTTAGAGTGTTGATATCCTTTTAAGGGTCTGGGTGCCATTTTGTCTGGCAAGAAGTTTTTTAATTAACATAATGTAAATTGAGTTCTGTCTTTGTGAACAACAAACATCACTCAGTATTTTAAAACCTCTTGTTCTTTTTCTTTTTAATTACTTTAAACCATAATTACCAAGAAAGAGGTAATTTGCTTAAAAATGTTACATATTAATGATCTGCATATTGTTAAATTATGCTTCAACATTTTGTGTAAGGATGATAGTATATTTCATGTAGAATGGTGTTTCAAAAGGAGTAATGCTAAAGGTCTCCTTGTGTCCCTAAAAAAGAACTAGAATTGATGTGGCTTTTAAAATCATCATTGGTAGCATTACTATTCTTAAAAGAGTAGGAAAACAAATTGTAGGTTTTGTCAAACGGGTTAATTCGGGTAGACCGAATTGACATGAACTCGATTATACAAAACCATAACCGCTTATAATTCATGCTGGGGTTCGGTCGAGTTTGCAGGTCGTATCAAAATTGCCAACCCTAGGTTTTGAGTTACTTCATAAATTAAGCAGAAGTTTGGAGAGCCCCAGAAGCACATATTGTCTCCTTGAACAATAATCATGTATATTTTATGAAATAAGAAGAAGAAGCAACAATTTTTAAGTTTTGTCCCTTCATGCTTAGTTGTAAACGGATGTACTTTGTTTAAAGTAGTAGGGTTACCCTTAAAGAGCACTCTCTCTTAATTACCTACATAAAACCCTTTTTTTCTGTATATTTTCCTCATCCCTACTAGCGTGGCTAACCGTATTGAGAAGCTTTATCGTATTTTTTATGGGGTGGTTTAGGTGATGAAATCAAATTTCACCTGGTTAATTGGTCTATGGTTTGCTCTCCTATTTCTGAGGGAGGTTTGAGGATTTGGAACTTGAGGACCTTTAATAGGGCTTTGTTAGGAAAGTAGTTATGGCGTTATGAGCATGAGAGAGGGGCTTGGTGGAGAATTGTTGTAGATGCTAAATTGGCAGTGTGGGGGGTGGGTGGTGTTCTCTTACTCCCACTGGGCTGCATGGTGTGAGGTTATGGAAGAATATTAAGGAGTGGAGCTTGTTCCGTAGCCATACCAGATTTGAGTTGAGAGATGAGGCCAAGATAAGATTTTGGGATGATGTGTGGTGTGGTGAATTGCCCCTTAAAGTAGCTTTTCTGGCCGACCTTGTATGTCGTAGCTTGTGAGAAGAATGCTTATGTGGCTAATCACATAGACTACTTTAGTGGCTCCCTTCAATGGAATGTCAGTTTTATTCGAACGGCTCATGATTGAGAGTTGGATACTATGGCCTCTTTTTTCACCCTTCTATATTCCTTTCATGGGAGAAGGATGGGGGAAGATAAGCTTTGGTGGATCCCCTCTCGAAAGGGAAAATTTGATGTTAAATCCTTTTATAGGGTCCTTGCTTGTAATGATGTTCGTCCCTACCTTTGGAAGAACATTTGAAAGACCAAGGATCATTTGAAAGTGACTTTTTTTGCTTGGTAGGCGGCTCTTGGAAAGATTATTACTTTGGACAATCTTAAAAAAAGACATGTTATCGTGATTACTAGATGTTGTATGTGCAAAAGGCATGGGGAGTCTGTGGATTATCTCCTTCTTCATTGTGAGACTGTCTGTGCTTTATGGAATACCATCTTCAGCCACTTTGGGTTATGTTGGGTTATGCCTATTCGAGTGATTGATTTGTTTGTCTGTTGCTGGATTGGTGGCCGCTCCCGGATTGCTGTTGTTTTGAAGATGGTGCCTTCTCGTCTCTTGTGGTGCTTGTGGAGTGAACGAAATGATCGTAATTTCGAAGATAAAGAAAGATCGATTGAGGAGCTCAAGTCTCTTTTTTTTCATTCTCTTTATTCTTGGACAGCTGCTTATTTAGCTTATTTAGTTCTAAGTTTTAATAATTTTCTTGTACATTTCTTTTTCTCTTCTTAGGTGGTCCTTTATATACTTCCAGTGTGTCATGGCTGCATTTTTGCGCTTTTAATAAAATTTCTCTTACTTATCAAAAAAATGCTTATATGTTTACAAATGTATACTGTCAATATGTAAGTTTGTAATTGCGTAGATGGTGTTGCAGAATTAATTTTTTCCTAGTTATGATTCTGGAGTTCGCTTAAAACATTTGTATAGGTATTAATAAGATACGGAAATTTTCCAAATGCTACCCTGATGTT